>CAUYLG010027708.1:0-71041 GCA_963573385.1 Cacajao melanocephalus | reverse complement strand
CTTACTAGGTTAGGAAAGTTTTCCTGAATAATATCCTGAAGAATATTTTCCAGCTTGGATTCATTCTCTTCATGACATTCAGGTACACCTATCAAATGTAAATTAGGTCTTTTCACATAGTCCCATATTTCTTGGAGACTTCGCTCATTCCTTTTTACTCTTTTTCCTCTAATCTTGTCTTCTCGTTTCATTTCATTAAGTTGGTCTTCGACCTCTTATATCCTTTCTTCTGCTTGATCAATTCAACTGTTAAAACCTGTGCATACTTCACGGCGTTCTTGTATTATGTTTTTCAGTTGCATTAATTCACTTATATTCCTCTCTAAATTGTCAATTCTCATTAGCATTTCGTCAAACCTTTTTTCAAGGTTCTTAGTTTTTTTACATTGGGTTAGAACATGTTCTTTTAGCTCACAGAAGTTTCCTATTATCTACCTTCTGAAGCCTAATTCTGTTAATGGAATGCACTCGTTCTCCATCAGGCCTTGTTCCCCTGTTGATGAGGAACTGTGATCCCCTGTAGAAGCAGAGGCATTCTGATTTTGGGTATTCTCAGCCCTCCTACGCTGACTTCTTCCCATCTTTGTGGATTTATCCACCTGTCGTCTTTGTAATTGCTGACTTTCAAATTGAATCTCCAAGTGGAAGTCCAACTTGTTGATTCCCAGCGCCAGAATCTGAGCAACCCACTGCGCCAACTAAAACAGCGGCATTGAGATTCGTGGTGCTTTTCTGCCCGGGAATCTCTGGTCTGGCTTCCCTCTTCAGTCCCCTTTTCAATCAGCTGAATGGGCGACTCTGCCTTCCTGGAGCTTCAAATGTCGACCACAAGGGGACCCAGTCCCGTTTACTCTGCAGCAAGAACTGCCGCGCCAGGGTGCGAACAAAACTGCCGTGCCGGCCACAAGAGTCATGCTGGCGACCCGTGGGTCTCCTCCACTGGGAATCTCCTGGCCTGTGAGCAACAAAAATTCGTTTGAAAGTATGGCATCCACTCGTTCTCTGTGCTTTCACTGGGAGCTACAATCCTGAGCTGCTAGTAATCGGCCATCTTGGATCTCTCCAAAAAAATTTTTTTTGAGATCGAGTCCTGCTCTGTCACCCAGGCTGGAGTGCAATGATGCGGTCTAAACTAACAGCAACCCCTGCCTACCAGGTTCAAGCTCTTCTCCTGGCTCAGCCTCCTGAGTAGCTGAGATTATAGGCATTTGCCATCATGCCTGGCTAATGTTTGTATTTTTGTAGAGATGGGCTTTCACCATGTTAGCTAGGCTGGTCTTGAACTCCTGACCTCAAGTGATTGGCCCACCTAGGCCTCCCAAAGTTCTGGGATTACAGGCATGAGCCACTGTACCTGGCCTAGGAAGTCAGTGTGGGTCGGCCTTCTGTTCCCTGCTTCCAGGCCCTGTTCTCCTGCCTCAGGGTCGGGGTCAGAACCCAAATGCTTTTAGGGCCAGGCAGGCATCTGCAATGAGTGAAACCATTGGCTAGCTGGAAGGACGATCAGAGCTTCTTGTCTGACTTGGCCACAGAAGTGGAAAATCCCTGTTTCCAGGTGAAATGCCATTACTTTTCAATGGTAGGCCAACTGGGGGTTGGGAAGGGCAAATGCAAAAGGCTTCCTGGCCAGTGTTCTGCCCGCTGGCCTCTAGTCTTTAGCTAAGGCTTAGCAGAAAAGCCTTCTCCTGTGAGGAGTACCTTCTGTGAGGTTCCATATGGTCCCTGCTGATTCTTCCTGGAGTGAAGAAGGATTTTCCAATCCCCTTGGTAGAAGACAAGATACACACTTGATCCACTCATCTGCCTGGAGGTGAAGGAGCGCTCTGCTGGGTTTGCTTAGTAAGATGCAACATCTAGAATGACAGCAGTAGTGAGGAGGAGAGTGGGATCACATAATGCACTTCCTACGGGCCAGACGGGCTAAGTGCTCTGTGTATATTGCATCCTTAATTAAAAGGCACCAAGCAGGGTGTTTGGGACATAGTAAGCTCTCAGTAAACATCATGATTTTCATGATTATTAAGATTGCTCTTTACATATGGAAGCCACGGGTTGGAAGCCACGGGCAGCCGGTAAGGTGTGAATAGCACAGCCCCAGGGCACACCAGGCCTGCATTAGTGCTTGCTCCTGCTTCTTGCTTTTTGCTGTGATTAGCAGCACTTTCCCAGGGTGCTGAGGCAGAAAGCGGGAGGTCAGGCTTTCAACCAGCGATAACAGTGGGAACTGTGCTACAAGCTGTGCATAAGCACTTCCTAATTTTTACAACAAACTTGCAAAGCTGCTGGTGTTGTCTCATGTTTGCAGATGAAAAAACTAAGATTTGGAGAGGCTAAATAGAGGATTTATAACTGGGATGAGCAATATGAGAACAGAAAATGGTACGCTAAATTCCGTGATATAGAGGGTGTTGGGAAACTTGAATGCAGTGATTTGAGTGAAATGATTAGGGTGGAAGCCAGATTAAAATGGTCTACATAGAAAATGAAAAATGTATATATGGGCTGGGTGTGGTGGCTCATGCCTGTCATCCCAGCACTTTGGGAGGCCGAGGTGTGTGGATCACCTGAGGTCTCAAGTTTGAGACCAGCCTGGCCAACATGGTGAAATCCCAGCTCTACTAAAAATACAAAAATTAGCTGGCTGTGGTGGCACATGCCTGTAATCCCAGCTACTTGGGAGCCTGGGGCAGGAGAATCACTTGATTCTGGGAGGCAGAGGTTGCAGTGAACCAAGATCATGCCAGTGCTCTCTAGCCCGGGTGACAGAGCTAGACTCTGTCTCAAAAAAAAAAAAAAGAAGGAAAGAAGAAAGAGAGAGAGAGGGAGGGAGGGAGGGAGGGAGGGAAACAAAGAAAGGGAAGAAAGAAAGAAAGATGTATATATGGCAAGAATAACCATTAAAGAGTAAACATCTATAGACTAAGAGAACAATTTGCAAGATATGATAGATACAGGATTCATCTAACTAATATAAAGAAGTATGCTATAAATTAAGGAACAAAACATATACCATCAAATATAAAAATTCTCAATGAATAGGAGCAGGCAATATACAGAAGAAAAAATCCAAATACTCTGTAGGCAACTTCCTTAGAGTCTGAAATTTTCAAATTAAACTCAGAAGTCTATTTTTTACCTATTAATGATAAAAGCCAGTATTATACAGAGTGAAGGGAAAGATACTCTTTCCTTCTTGCTGGTATGAGTGTGAAATACTGCAACCTCTTTAAAATGTCATCTAGAAACATCACTTAAAGTGTAAAATATTTGTAACACTTTGGTGTGAGTATCATACACTCACGCTGATAAGATGTGCTGGCTATGTCATTTCCTAGCTCTGTAACTCTTGGACACATTATTTAACCTCAATGTGCTTCAGTTTCCTCATCTGAAATAATTAAAGTACTTATCCCATAGGGCTGTTGCAAAAATTTCATGAGCGAACACAGATATAACCACTGCTCTACTGTCACTATCGTCACCATCATCTCTACTGGATATTGCAGATCCTTCTGCAATTTGCTTCTTCTGATCAAATTGTATTTCTTCATGATGATATGCGTAGTTCTGTCTCATTTATTTTTATTTTGCTACTATATAGTAAGTACATTATATGACTATATGACAATTACATAAATGTTTGCTGATTGATGGAGGCAAGTCTTATTTGCCTTCACAAACATGGCTTTAGTGATCTTCTTGTCATTATCCATCTATACATGTGAGAAGTCCTCCTGGCTGCAGTTCCAGAAGTTGAATTTTAGGGCCCCGTGAAAAAAAATATTGTTTATTTCCCTAGATAGCGCTAGCTCATCTTTTGAAGTACAGTTTGCAGTTTGTGTTGCTCTAGATTTGCACACATGCATTATCATATCAATCTGGTTAATTTTTGCCAATAGAAGTTTTTTGCTATTTAAGTTTCTTCCTCTGGGAACTGCCTATTCATGTTCTTTGAAATTTTTTAAAAATTATTTTATTATTTATTCATTCATTTATTTTGAGACAGAGTCTCGCTCTGTTGCCCAGGCTGGAGTGCAGTGATGCAATCTCAGCTCACTGCAACCTCCGCCTCCCAGATTCAAGCAATTCTCCTGCCTCAGCCTCCCAGGTAGCTGGGATTACAGGTGCCCACCACCACATCCAGTGAATTTTTGTAGTTTTAGTAGACCTAAGGTTTCACCATGTTTGCCAGGCTGGTCTCAAACTCCGGACCTCAGGTGATCCACCCTCCTTGGCCTCCCAAAGTGCTGAGATGACAGGTGTGAGCCACCATGCCCCGGCCTGCAATTTTTCTATTATGTTGCTTTTCCCTTCTTGTTGATTTATTGAAACTTTTTATTTGATTTTATTTCTTGCAAATATCTTTTCTGAGTCTAGCTTGTCTTTTCACTTTATTTGCTTTGTGCAGAAGTTTTCATTTAAATGTAATCAAATGTATCTATCCTTTGACATTCCTTTAGTGGAATTTTTGCTGTGTTTTTAATTATTTTCTTTCTTTTTTTTTTTTTTTTTGGTCTAGAGGAAGATGGAAGGTTTTCATGTTGGCTGGTATGTAGGTATATGTGCTGAGAAATATTATGTCAATAGTGCTCAAATTCTAGGTGTTGTGTTTCCTCCTTTGTACTTCGGGGGATCATGTATGTTAATCTACTCATTAACCTGGAGTAAAACTTCTAGAATGCCCCATACCACTGATCACCTAAAAAGATGACCCATATAACAGGTCCCTGAATCTTTATGTTTACTTTCCCACCCTCTGGAATGCATGTCTTCCCAAAGTCTTCAACGTACTAGCCTCTTTCTTTCCTTCCTTCGTTCCTTCCTTCCTTCTCTCTTTTTTCCTCTCTTTTTTTTTTTTTTGAGACAGAGTTTCACTCTTGTTGCCCAGGCTGGAGTGCAATGGTGCAGTCGCGGCACACTGCAACCTCCACCTCCTGGGTTCAAGCAATTCTCCTGCTTCAGCCTCTGCATAGCTGGGATTACAGGTGTCTGCCACCATACCTGGCTCATATTTTGTATTTTTAGTAGAGATGGGTTTTTGCCATGTTGGCCAGGTTGGTGTTGAACTCCTGACCTCAGGGAATCTGCCCACCCTGGCCTCCCAAAGTGCTGGGATTACAGGTGTGAGCCATCACACCCTGTGTAATTCTCTCTTATCCAGTCAAATTACCATGACTTTATTCATATTGTAGCCCAATAGAATGTTCTGAAAGGTGTTTAGTAGGCCTGTGTCTCTTAGATTACATTAAGGAGGAAGTAGAATAGTAGACACAGTCCTTATTGAAGCATGGAAATGTATATTCTTGTTCATTCCAAGTGACTGCAAAATATTTCTGATCTGATTTTCTGATAAGGATGAAAGAATGTATTTGGTAGATCAATAGCCACATATCACGTGCCTAAGGCTATGTCAATCTGCTTTAGTAAAGATACTACACCAGGCACAGCAGCTGCCACTGGGCTACTGTGTGGTTGAGTTTGTTGTCATTCACTGTTGACCTGTAGGATTAGTCTGTTTTTATAGGAGCCAGACTAGTGAATTACAAGGAAGCGTAATGAGAAGCACCCCCTTGCACTTTTTCTTTAAGAATGGCACTAACTTCTACCATTCTCTTGAGGATGTGATATTGGTATTGATTAACTATATTGGCTAGTGTGTGGGTGGGGGAATTGAGATCAGTTTCAGAGGTTTCTATTTGGTTTTTCCCACTATAATAGCTCTTATCTCTAGGCCAAGAAACCAATGTGGGAACTGTGCTAATGACCACTGTGGGTATTTGTGGTTCCACTGGATGTAACATGAGCTAAACCAGGGCCAGGACTCCATTTAATATGTGGCCCCCTGAGAGGGTACCATGACACTGATATCATTGTTAATCAATGGCTTAGCTGTTTCTAACAGTTCCTAAGATATTTTTGTATTCCCCTGTCCCCACTGTGCAGTGACCAAGGTAAACAGCCATAGGTCCTTATAGGGAAAGACTGACTCATTTTCATGATTATTTGTCATGGTGTTGCAGGGTCCTTTCTTCAGAGGCCGACCTTCCCTTTAATCCTAAAACTGGGTACCAGGTAAATGATATTACTTGACAATGATCAATTCCCTCAGCCTCCTGGTCATCATTCTTGATTCTCCTGATTGTATGTGTAGGTTGCTATTACCCTTGTTGGCTGCCTACTAATCTTCTCCTTGGAAAGCCACATTCAAATAAACCTCCCAGTCACTTTCAGCCAGCCAGACCCCCTCTGCTACCCTCCAACACACTCATGATAATTTAATCCACCTGCCTTCTGATGACGAGGTGTTGCCACCTTCCCACTATTGTTTCGGGATCCTGTCATTCCCATTGCTATGGGGGAGCCCAGTCCCTAACAGCATCTCCTACCACCAGCTTTTGCGAACAGAGGAGAATCACCTCTGCTCTTAGTGACCCTCATACCAGCACATTTCTTAGAGCCTTGGTGAATAGTGTACTCTCTGCATGCCTCTCTGGACACACAGTACTCTGCTAGGTTTTCTGGACTTAGGTGGTATATGCCCGTTGGCATACCCACTTCTCTCTTCTATCACCTGCCACAGAAATGCTGACATTTCTACCTTACTTAGTGTAGGCCACTGTGTTTTATGCTCCCACAAGCCATCCAAACAGCATATTTATGCCATGACTCAGAGTCCTTGCTATGGTATTGCATCCTGTATTTACAGAGAATGCTGCCAAATCAACTAACTCTTCCTTATCCAACCTTACATTCCAGCCCCCTTGATCAAAAGCCCTTGAATCCATTTCTGTATGGGCCCTCCTCACTTCTGCTGCTACTGCCAGAAGCTGGGCCCTGCAGCTTCTCTGGGGTGTAGGATCTTTCCTCCTGGATGCGATTGCTTGCTGCATTTTCTTGTATTCTTTAAAAGATTGGACAGGTTGGGCACAGAGGCTCATGCCTGTAATCCCAGCACTTTGGGAGGCCAAGACGGGTGGATCACCTGAGGTCAGGAGTTCGAGACCAGCCTGGCCAACATGGTGAAACCCCATCTCTACTAAAAATACAAAAATTAGCCCAGTGTGGTGGTGGTGGACACCTGTAATCCCAGCTACTCGGGAGGCTGAGGCAGGAGAATCGCTTGAACCCAGGAGGTGGGGGTTGCAGTGAGCTGAGATCATGCCACTGCACTCCAGCCTGGGTGACAGAGCAAGACTCTGTCTAAAAAAAAAAAGATTGGAAAATTTCTGGCCATCAGTTTTTTAGTGGATTAGTGATCCATCCATGACTTGTTTCAATGGGAAGAATCTAAAGACAACTTCATTGCAGGGCTAATTTCGCTCCATTTAAAAAGGCACAGCCTAGCCAAGGTCTCTGTTGAAAAGCCCTGGGGATGTAGCTCAGTGGTAGAGCATGTGCTTAGCATGCATGGAGCCCTGGGTTCAATCCCTGGCACTGCCAGCTGTGGTATTCTGTCATTTGTCACTGCAAATGAAAAGCACTGTGAGTTGAACAGTCTCTCCACTCTGGCTAGAGGAAACTTGAAAGGTCCCAGGCACCCCATAAGCTCTGGGAATTTTCTCTTCACTCCTTGTAAATTACTCTTTATTCAGAAATTGTTCCTGTCCAGCCTTTGGAGTTTCATGCTATACATGTGCAGTTTGATTTTCAACCCAAGGCTCAAGGGACCCCATGTAGATTTCTGAATTCTTTTAAGAGTACATAGCTTCTTTCTCTCGGGTTCTCTGGCCCACAGATTCTAGTGTATTTGTAGTCTCTGAGCTCCAGTTGTGTGTATCTTGAATGCAGCAGGAATGTTAGATTATGTGCGGGTCCCCTCCATAAGCCACAGTCCAGGGACTTCTCTAGACAGAAATAGACCTCCAGGCCAAAATAGGGCTTATCTCACTTCCTGCCCCTTCTGCTGTGCTTTGTGTTGTTCCATGTCTGAAAGCTGTGCTCTTTGTGTGTTCAGTTTAGTTGTCTACTGTAGGAGGGTGATCCTGGACCACTTCCTCCCCATGACCAGAAGTCCAGAGGTTTCTTATTGCATATTCTACCTTTATTTACTGATAGAGAAATGCTATTGCCTTTTGTGTCCAGAACCTTGCCAAACTCTTTTTGTTTTTTAAGACAGTGTCTCACTCTGTTGCCCAGGCCGGAGTGCAGTGGTGCAATCACAACTCACTGCAGCCTCCACCTCCCAGGCTCAAGCCATCCTCTTGCCTCAGCCTCCCAAAGTGCTGGGCTTACGGCATGAATCACCGCACATGGCCTCTTGTATTAGTTTTCATGGCATGTCTGGACATTCCATTAAGTATTTTATATTTAAAAAACTATCATGTATCTGCAAATAAAGATGTTATAATCTCTTCCCTTCCAATTCATATACGTATTATTTCTTTTTCTTTTCTTATTTAGCTAGTGACTAGAGAACATTTTTGGTGAATATTGTAACTGCCTAAGGGGTTCACTTTGCCCACTTCTTAGACAGAGCTGATGCATTAAGACACTGGAATTGCAATAAATAAAGAGTAATTCAAGCAGAGCCAGCCGTGCAGGAGACTGGAGTTTTAGTATTACTCAAATCAGTCTCCCCAAACATTTAGGGAGCAGAGTTTTTAAGGATAACTTGGTGGGTGGGAGGAAGCCAGTGAGCCAGGAGTGCTGACTGGTCAGATATGAAATCACAGGGAGTCAAAGTTGTCTTCTTATGCTGAGTCAGTTCCTGGGGGGGGCCACAAGATGAGATGAGCCAGTTTATTTATCTGAGTGATGCCAGCTGATCCATCAAGTACAGGGTCTGCAAAATATCTCAAGCACTGATCTTAGGAGCAGTTTAGAGAAGGTCAGAATCTTGTAGCCTCCAACTGCGTGACTCCTAAACCATAATTTCTAATTTTGTGGCTGTTCGTCCTACAGAGGCAATCTAGTCCTCAGGCAAGAAGGGGGTCTGCTTCTTCGGAAAGGGCTGTCACTGTCTTTGTTTTAAGCTATAAACTATAAACTAAGTTTCTCCTAAAGTTAGTTCAGCCTACGCCCAGGAATGAACAAGGACAGCTTGGAGGTTAGAAGCAAGATGGAGTCAGCGAAGTTAGATCTCTTTCACTGTCTCAGTCATAATTTTGCAAAAGCGGTTTCAACATGATGACAGAGGCCATCCCTCCCTTGTTCTTGACTTTGGTGCTAATGCTTCTAGACACCAACCATTAGGATTAGTGTGTGCTGTAGGCTTTTCAAGTTTCTTCTTTTTCTCAATTTCATGAGAGTTTCCAAATCATAAATTGGTATTGACTTTTGTAACTCACCTAGGTACATCTATTGAGACTTTCTTTTGTTTTCTTTTCATTATTCTCTTAATGTGGAATATTATAATAAAAATTTTTCTGCTTTTGAAAATTATACATTCCCAGAATAAGCATGCATTATTTTAAAATATAATGTTGAGTTTGATTTGCCAACATTTTATTTAAGATTATTCTATCTATGGATTCAATGACAGGTTGGTCTGTCTTCTCCTTTTCTTATACTCCTCTAGTCCAGTTTGGTGAAGAAGGTATTTGCTAGACTTTTCAAATGAGTTCTAGAGGGTTTCCTTCCTTTTTTAATCTTTTAAACAGTTATTTAAGATAGTTATTTTTTGAAGGGATGCCAAAATGCACCATAAACCCATCCCATCCTACTGTGTGTTTCTTTAAGCAGAAATCTTTTGATTACAAGTTAATTCATTCTTTTCAGTGTGTGCCATTTTAATGCCAATTCCTGTTTCTTTGTGAATCAGTGTTGGTAACAGCAGAATTGCTTCTGAAGCGTAGACTGCCTAACAACAGACTGACTGAAGTTCTCCCTTCTCAGTGGGAGAGTCTGTGCTTGAAATCCATCTCCCTGGTGGTGGGGTGCCTTTCCTGTTGGGGTGGTATGAGAGATCAAAAGCTACAGATGCAGTCTCCAAAACTCTTGTCCAGCTGGCCTGTATCCTGTAAGAGCCTGGCATCCAAACCTTTTCTGTTTATACACACACACCTGATGGTTTTTCTCTGGCTCCATACAAGATAATACAAGAAGAGGCAGGTGCCCTCACTAGAACCTGAACGCTCTGAGCATCCAGAAGCACCTGACTATCCCCAGTGCTCTGCTGTATGAGATGATGAGACACCAGGAAACCACCAGCCTTCTTCTCTGCTTTTTGTTTTTTCTGAATTCTATTATTTTGTTTTGTTTTAAAAATTTTAATTTAAATGATTTTTAGGATACTGTGGAATGTGTCTCTACATTTCATTGTATTCTTCTCAAAATGTTTCTGTTTTTACTAAGCTTTTAAATTTTCTGGCATAAAGCTGCATGTGGCAGCCTCTTAGGGCTTTTTAATAACTCACCATAATGTCATTATAGCACCAGTTTTATTCCTCGTCTCTTGTTGGTGCCTCTTTTCTCCTGTGTTAATGATCAGTGTTATTTTATAGACTTATTAAGGAATTGATCTTTGCTGATCTTCTGTTGTTTCTTTCTTGTTCATTTTGTTAATATCTGCTTTTATATTTGTTATTTTCTTCTTGTTACATTTTTAGGCTTTAGTAATTTTTCTTTTTTAACCTTAAATGGATGGACTCATTTTTTTTAAAAGTTGTTTTTAATAAATGCATGAAGGTTATAATCTAAACCCCAAGTACTAATTTTGTACCTCATGTTTTGAGGTACACAGCACTTTCATGCTATTCATTTTTAGATACTCTGTAATTTGCCTTATAAATTTCTCCTTATTTTGTGAGTTATTAATAAATGTATTTTTAAGTATTTCCATATCCGTAGAGCAGAAAGTGTTGTCTACCCCATTATCTTTTATTGTTCATTTTCAATTTAGTTGAATTATCCTTAGCAAACATGATCTGTATTTTTTTGATGCCATGAAATGTATTGGCAACTTCTTTGTGTTTTAATACATGATCAGTTTTTCTTGAAAAGAATATATCTTCTATATTTTGGGGTGATTAGAGATTTTCTACAAATATATTATGTATATTTTACCTTTGCTGGTTATTAATTACTGTCTTGTATAGTTGATATGTTAATTTCTAATAGGAAAGTGTTGAAATCTCTCTCAATGGTTTAAAATTTGGCATATTTTGAGGCAGTGTTGCTAAAAACAAAATAAGATTTTTCTGGTTTGATTGTTCTTTTTAGTAATATATGGTGTCCTTTATCTCCACTAATGCTATTTATCTTAAATTCTATGTTGTCTAATATTATTTGTTCTTTTTTTGTTATCCTAATTTCATCAGTATTTGTAAGGTATATTATTTTTTATATTTTTTATTTAAACTTTTCTATTCAGTTTTGTGCTTCTCTATGTGCTTCTTATAAATAGTGTTAGCTAGATTTTTAAACATCTTACCTGATAGTCTCTGTTTTTTAACTGGTGAGTCTAACCATTTATAGTATTTTTAGACTCATTCCCCCATTGCATGGTGCACTTTCTACTTACCGTCTTTTGTCTTTTCCTTTTACGCTTTCCTTCCCTTTGTTAGGTTAATGAAATTTTCTCTATCCACCCCTCTTACCTGCTTCTATCCTCTGTTGATGAAGAAGCCATGATTATATTTTTGTTGATTTAGTGATTACCATTAAACTATACTTTTTTTCCCTAGCAAATTCTGTGGTAATTACTCTCTCTATTTTTCCTCAAATTTTTGCAAGAATTTTTCATGCATCTACCCACTGAAAAATCCCACCCTCCTCTTATCATCCTAAGGCTCTTTATTTTATCCTTTACACACACACACACACACACACACACACACACACACACATTTTTGTAGTCAATAATGTGTCATACTTACTACCATAGCTTATATTAATTTCTGAGCTCATTATAACTTCCCATGTGCCTTGCTGTCCTTCTGTGCTCACTTTTTTTCTAGCTGAATGTATCAATGTTTTTAGTTAAATGCAACAGAAAATGACTTTAGCTAATTAAATAAAGGAGTTTATTCAAAAGATTGTGGGGTTTACAGAGTCACAAGGAGGCATAGAGAACAGGACTTGAGGCTAAGTTTCCAAGAATAATGGCCATTCCACAGATGCTATCTGAGGGAAGGCTGTCTTTGCTACCAGTAAGCACTACATGAGGCATTTCCACAGCTCCCACATGCACTAGTAGATAGACTTCAGTGCAGCTATATTGTACCTCCTTCATCACGAACTCTTTGAAGGAAGTCACTATATGTGGCCCACACTTGAAGTATAGAGAGTTAAGCTTCGCTTTACTGTAGGATGAAGTGTCTACACAATAATTGGAATTTTTCTATACAGGAGAATGTTTTCTCTCCCTAATTTATTTAATTTACTTGATCATTTATGTAGGCGTGGATTTGTGAATATTTACCTTATGTTTTGGTGTAGAATACAACACTGCTTTATTTATGTTGCCTTTTGAATTGTTCCAGCTTTGGCCACTGGGGGCTCTTTCAGTGAGCTTCTGGGCTCCTATGCCCCTTTGACATCAATGGTCACTTTTTGTTTATTATTATATTACCTCTTTTTTTTTTTTTTTTTTTTAGCACTTTATTACTTTTTTCTTTATTTTTTCTTTTTTTTTTTTTTATATTGAAATTTGCTATTTAACCCATAAAATATTTCAATGGTGTGCAATCTCAGCTCACTTCAACCTCTGCCTCCTGGGTTCAAGCAATTCTCCTGTCTCTGCCTCCTAGTAGCTGGGATTACAAGCATGCGCCACCATGCCCGGCTGATTTTGTAGTTTTAGTAGAGATGGGGTTTCACCATGTTGGTCAGGCTGGTCTTGAACTCCTGACGTCAGATGATCCGCCTGCTTCAGTCTCCCAAAATGCTGGGATTACAGGTGTGAGCCATCGCACCTGGCCAGCACTGTCTTACTTTCTAACATTCTGAGATACTCCAGGCTCAACTTGTTTATTTCCTGACTTATCCCTAGAAGTGTTCATTTTTCCATGGATCCCTGGTTCCTTTTGTTGGAGAATGGTATTAGAAACCAAGGTCTGGGGGCAAGGAGTGCTGTTCTGACACATTTTATAACTTGACCTTGGACTGAAGGGATTGACAATAATGACATGCAATCATAACTCATATGTAGTTTTAGGGATTAACAGACGTCTCTCTTGCTCTTTCTTTAATAGCAACATTAAACTGCAATCTGGTACCACTTGGGGACGTAAGATTTCCTACTGGGACTCAGTAGCTGTATTAGTCCATTTTCATGCCTGAGACTGAGCCATTTACAAAAGAAAGAGGTTTAATTGAACGTACAGTTCCATGTGGCTGCGGAGGCCTCAGCATGGCGGAAGGCAAGGAGGAGCAAGTCACATCTTACGTGGATGGCAGCAGGCAGAAAATGAGAGAGGTTGTGTAGGGGAATGCCTCTTTTTAAAACCGTCAGATCTCATGAGACCTATTCACTATCATGAGAACGGTATGGGAGAAACCCATCCCCACAATTCAGTCATTTCCCACCAGATCTCTCCCACAATGCATGGGAATTATGGGAGCTACAGGATGAGATTTGGGTGGGGACACAGAGCCAAACCATATCAGCAGCTACTACACATTCTGTTCCTTCTGTGGCAATAATGGAAATTTATCTTTGTGAGAAAGGCACTCCCAGTTCTTAGTAAAAACTGCTTGAGAACAGTAGTTAACAGTCTCCAATTGTTATTATTTTTGTCTTGAGAAAAGTGAAAAATGGTATTTAAGGTAAGGTGGGTGAGCCTAAACTAGGCAGAAAAAGTTTAGCCAGGGCCTACTGGAGTATCAGAAATTTGGCAGACTTCTCCAGGGACCCTTTCCGGGCTCCTCTAGATGAAGGGAATATATGGTTAGAGATGTTTGCTGGTAGAGTCAGAAGCAGGGGGCACTCAGGGGGCTGGATGGAGAGGTGCCACAGTCACAGGGCTCATGAGGTCAGGGACTCAGACAGAGAGGAGCCTGGGTGCAGCCAGGGGTGGAGCAGGGGACGTTTGGTAAAGTCAGTGCATGCACATCAGACTTCCAGACTACTTTTCTAGATGAAATTTGATATGGACAGTAAGTTCCTTATATGATTCTGGTTGATCATGAGTGAGATGTGATTGTGCCTTTGACACCCATGGCAGGAAGAAACCTGGGATTGCCACAAGTCACCCCTACATTTCTTGGCATGATAAGCTGGATGGCATTCATCTACTCTGGAAGAGCAGTTTCGGGCAACATACAGGCAGCCAAACTCATTCAGACCTCGCTCCCATTTCAGTCACACCCTTGCTGACAGAGGCCCCTGAGTCCACAGCCCTGCTACCTGCCAATGAGTTCTGCAGGGCATATGATTCACCCAGCAGCTATTGCTGCCTACAGCAGGCAGCAGCTAAATGACAAGGACTCTGCTGTTGGCATTCCCAGTATCAGAGCAGGCTACAGTTTTTTAAGGAATTTTATTTTAAGGTCAACATGCATGAGGGCAGAGGAGAACATATTGTGTTCTTATAATTAGGGATGGTTTCTGCTCTGCTGGCAGGCTCACAAGACTGCATTTTACCTAGCTATCTCCAGGTGACCACTGGTGCATAGAGACAGCTGCAAAGCAGGGCATTGTGGGAATTGTGCTGACTAAGGCCAAGAAGTCTCCTACTCAGAGGGCTATGTGTCGGGGGCTTGGAAGGCATGCTGATGCAGCACCTTGGCGAGCCTAGTTAGTTCACGTCAGTGTCAGCATCCAGTGATACACATATTGGTGCTCCTTAGCAACAATACTGACTTGAGGTACTTTGTACAACATAGTAGCAAATTTTCAAATAATACCTTCCACTTATCTTTCCATGTGTAGGAACTACTAGAGTGCTATAATAATGCATCGGTACCTAAATACGGATTGGTACTTAAGTAATGCATTGGTACTTAAACACTGTAATCGTGATTGCTGGGGAACTATTAAATAAAGTACTGGTTTTCAGATATCCTTATGCACTAGACTTACCTGGGAAACTTGCTAAAATTACTGGTCCCAAGTTTCCTCAAGGAAAACAGTATGTTCTTCTCAGAATCTGTTGGGGGACTCCAGAACAGAGTTGCCATGTACAATTGTGAAGTTTGTACACTGCACAAAGGCACCTGGCAGGGGAAGACAATAAAGGCTGACTGAGTCAAACTCCCCAGCTAATCCTGAAGCAGAACCAGGTTTAGGTTTCTGTGGGCCGTAAAGCAGTGGACAAATTAATTGTATTAGTAAGAAAAGGCCTTTTAGGGGAGATTCCTAAGAGGTTAAAAAAACCTGTCCTGCATTGTTGGATGATGTGTTTAATGAGACCTGTTTTATTTTACTTTTCCTAGAGGCTTTTGAGTTTACAGAATGTGAAAAAAAAACCCTAAATAATAACAATAGTTATTCATGACCTTTCTCATACTTCAGTTAACAACATTTCAATGCCCTACTGATTCATGTCAATTTTCAGCAATTTCAATTTCACCAGCTCGTCAGGCAGAAGACAGCAAATTGAAAACATGCTAAAAATTCTGGCCGTATTTCTAGCGCTGTCCATGGTATGTGACCTTGGAGGTAAGGAGAGAGTGCTGTCAGCTGCATCGTTTCACATCCAGACAATGAACCCATAGCTTAACGAGGTGCAGTAGTTTGCTAGAGGGCACACACAGAGAGCTGGGCTTGAGCTGGAGCCCTGCATCCACCTGCTTTGCACACAGAAGGGCACCTTTGTGATTGTCTTCTGAATTTTTCTGATTAAACAAAATATTTGTTGAGCTGGGTACCTTATGAACTGCCACAGACATACAGGGGTCTAAGGCAGAATCTGTGTCTTTAAGGAGTTTACAGTCTAAGCAGGTGACACACCCATCTACTTAAGGACTGAAGCATGTCACATCCAGCAAGTTCGACTTGAATCCCTAGATTTTGTTATTGCACTCTCAGAGGTCCACGTGGATGAGGCCACATGACTGCTGGGTTTGAATGACCATGTCCTCGATATCCAGGAATGGCTAGGAAATCTGGGCAGCCCAGGGAAATGCATGCCGTTCTCTCCTGTTATGCTTTCATGAATAATGTTATGCGTTGGGAATTTCCTATTCGTGTTAAATATGTGTTCTATCCCACCGCAATGGTACCAAGTAATTTTAGTACCTAGGTCACATAAAAAAATATTTTCTTGGAGTTCCACCTTTCCATTGGAAGGAAAGGAGAGAAGAAGAGACAGAGAAGGAGGGAGGGAGGAACAGAGAGACAGAGAGGAAGGGAGGGAGGGAAGACCTTCTTTGGTGAAGTGTGGGATTTTAGAATGTGAGACTCAAAGGGAGAGGCCACAGGCCAGCACACACAATGGATCACACTTGGTTCCATGTGGGAACAGACCTGGAATGCAAAGATATAAATAAGATTCCTTTTCTCATTTCAAGGACTTCAGTCTGGCCCTGCCATCTGGTGGGGAGACAGGCGTGTAAAGCACATTGTGTTGCAGCATGATAAATGCCTTGACAGAAGGGAGAAGGCAGGGCGGGATGAGCACAGCCTGGCAGATGGAACAAGCAGCCCCGATGGCAGAAGGGTGACGTCGGGAGGTTTCTCTGAAGGGGACCTCCTCAGCAGGGTTTCCAAAAATGAAGAAGTGTTTTCTAGATAAGCAGGGAGGCCTCAGCTTTAATTAATTTTTATTTTATTTTTATTTTATTTATATTTTTTGAGACAGAGTCTCGCCCTGTCACTCAGGCTGGAGTACAGTGGCACAATATTGGCTCATTGCAACCTCTACCTCCTAGATTCAAGCTATTCTCCTGCCTCAGCCTCCCGAGTAGCTGGGATTACAGGCACTTGCCACCATGCCTGGCTAATTTTTGTAGTTTTAGTAGAGACAGAGTTCCATTATGTCGGCCAGGCTGGTCTTGAACGCCTGACCTCAGGTGATCCTCCTGCCTTGGCCTCCCAAAGTGCTGGGATTACAGGCGTGAGCCACTGCGCTTGGCCTTTAATTAGTTTTTATAGCCAGCTGAGGTCACTGGCTTGGGAATAACCATGCCTTTTCACAGGGTCCTCCTGAGAAGTTACAATGTGGTACAGAAACCCTGTTAAAATGCAAATTCAGATTCAGTAGATGTGGGTGAGGTCTCAAGGGGCACCACTGCTGTATAGACCACACTTGGCCCAGCAGGGCTTTACTGAAGCGGCTTCAGAGAGCAAAGACTGAGCACACCTGCCAAGTGCCAGACACTCTTGTAAGTCTGGGGAACACAGTGATCAAGACTGACAGGGTCTCTGTCCTCAAGGAACTTCAAGTCTGATGACAGCAAAGGGGAGGGCAAAGCCCAAGGCATCTCAATCTGATCTGGAATCTCCCTTTATACCCAGGCTTGTGATAATGTTCTTCCTGTGTGTTCCTTGTCTCTGTGCACTCTTGGCTGTGGGTGTCTCCTGCCGTTCTGCTCTCCTTGTGTTTCGGGGAGCCTTGGAAACACATTGCTAGGATATGCTCCCTGGCTTGTCATGTAAATATAGTTCTGCTGTGATGTGACTCTGATTTCACGGATGCGTGAAAGATGCTCTGGGAGGCTGAAGCATGATGAAGTGTCATCTCCCCCTCACTCCCCGATGTCTTCCGTGCCCCTGCTATTAACTCTGAGACACAGGGGATTGGATAATGGTCCCCTGTCCAAAGTCACTTGCAGGAAAGTCGGTAAAGGCAGTAAATAAAGTAGTAAGTTAAGAAAATGTCCTGAAGTATGTGTGCTATGTTTGGTGTAGGTATGGTGTTTGGTAGGGCCTCAGAGGAGAGAATGACTATTTCTCGGAGCTGAGGGTGGCAGATGAGGCTGGGGAGGTCATTTCAGAAAGGTCTGACTCACTGCAGCCAGACCAGGGCTCCTTCTGCCTCTGGAACCTACCCTGTGTAGGCCCTTCTTTGCCTGCCTCTCAGATGCTTCCCCCAGGTACTTCTGTCTGCCTGGAACCTCTCCCCATCCTCCAGCCTTCTAACAAATACTGACATTTCTCCTGGGGCTCCCTTCTCTGACCCTGCAAGCTGTAAGATGACAAACCATCTTGGTTTACTGGGAGTGAGAGATTTCCCAGGAGATGAGAATTTGCTGCTAAAATCGGAACAATCTGGGCCAGTTGGGATGGTTGGTTACCCTGAGTGTCTCCTCTGACGTTTCCCTTGGGCAGCACTCAGCACACAATGAATTGCATGTCCCGTGTCCCTGTCCTTTTTACAAAGAGGTGGCAGCTCCATGAGGCCAGTCCTGGGACAGGCATCCACAGTGCCCTGTGCAGCTGGCACTCGGGGAACTCTCATAGGCAGAACTCTCATGGGCCTTGAACCCTCTCAAGAAAGGAGGGGGTGTTTACCAGGCAGACAGGGAGAGAATGAAGCTGTGGATTCAGGGGCAGCCCAAGCAAAGGCCCTGGGGCTCTGGCCAAGTGTGGTATGTCTGGGGAAGGCAGGCCACCTTCTGCCACCTCTCTGCATGTGTGAGGGGCTGAGGCAGCCCTCGCCTCAAGGAAACACTGCAAAAAAGAAGAGCCAGCATAGGAGGACATGGATGCACCAGGCCACAGAGATGGCACTTGCTTCTGCAGATGACATTAAAATATGGGACCATTTCAAACAGGGGACTGACTACATGTGGGTTTGCAAAATCTTGCTCTCATGGCACTGTGTGGGAAACCTGGGCAGCCCAGGGAAATGTGTGTCCTTCTCTCCTATTATGCCTTCATGAATCATGTTATACCTTGGGAATTTCCTTATTCAGGAAGCCTTTCGCTAAGGTTATAGCAGAGGGGGAGGGATAGTGGGGTAGAATTCCAGAATACTCAGGAGGCGAGTCTGTACTGATGACTGAGGCACGGGTGTGGGGGCCGACAAAGTAGGAGGCGGAGATAAGTGCCGCCGGGATTTCTCATTGGCCAGGAGAGAAAGGAGCGGAGGAGCAGGTGTGGGAGCCCATGTGTGTAGCTGGGAGCGCCATCTTGGCGCAGCATCGTCGGGGAGGCCTCCCTTGCTCAGCCCTGCAGGTTTGCAGCTCAGCTGAGAGTTCTGGACCACAGCGATATTTAATTACCGTCAGCAAATGGATGCTAATGAAGGCAAGGAGTGGAGGAAATTGTCCAGGGAGACTGTACCTGGTAAGAAGAGGAGAGTGCCCAGGGCCAGGCCACTGAGAATATCAAGATAATTAGGCAGCCAAGGCAGAGAAGTGACATCAACTGAGAGAGGGAGCCAGGGACAGCGCTGTTTGGAATTAACAGGAGGAGAGAATTTTTGAGAACTATCTTTTTTGTGTGAGACAGGGTCTCACTCTGTCACCCAGGCTGGAATGCAGTGGTGTGAACATAGCTCACTGCAGCCTCAACCTTCTGAGCTCAAGCAATCCTACCACCTCAGCCTACCAAATAGCTGGAACTACAGGTGTGCACCAACACGCCCAGCTAACTTCTGTGTTTTTGAGGTCTCACTATGTTGTCCAGGCTGGTCTTCAACTCCTGGCTCAAGCAATCCACCTGCCTTGGGCTCCCAAAGTGCTGGGATTACAGGCTTGAGCCAAAAATTGGCAATCTTTTCAGTACTGGCTTCTGTGCACATCCAGCTCTAAATGGTGCATGCTGTTTAGACAGAAAGGAGGGAGGTGGGCACAGACCTGGCGGCCAGCATGGAGGAGGCAGCCTCCCTCAATATCCTCCCACCACCAGTGTGGCCACAGGGAGCTGAGGTTGGTTCCGGGCAAGCTTAACTGCTGAGAGCTCCTTCTCTAATCTGAGTGGTTTCCCTGTGGATGCAGCACTTCTAGGCAAGAGCAACAGGAGGCCCCCCAGCCTGGGCCAGCCCTGCTTCCACAGCTGACTCTGCACAGACAGCTGGGCCAGGTCCCTAGCCTCAGAGCTGGGAAGCTTTGGCTGGACCCCACAACTCTGAGGGTGCCTCTGACTCTGATGATCTGAGTCTGTGACCTTTGATTCTATGAATTCTGGAACAAGCCACTATTTTGAGGGTCCTCTGTAAATTTCCTAATCATTATTTCAGTGAATTTGTTCCACAGATGTCTACCAAGCACCTGCTGTATGTTAGACTTGAGGTACAGAGAGAGAGCAAAATGGAAATGGCCCCTGGCCTGCAGGTGTCCCAGGAGGTAGGCATTGAACGAGCATGCACGAGATGGAGAATAACTCACTTCTCAGCAATGGGCATGCTGGGGACAGAATGGATCATTGTAGACATCGAATGTTAGGGATGTGGGAACTGAGATTGGGAAGAGTGAGGGATGCTGTCATGTGGAGGAACCAAGTGCTCCCACCAGCTACAGGCTGGCAGGACCAGAGCCTAGTGAAGGAGTTAAGGGAGATGAAGTTGGATGCAGGCCCAGGCTGGGTCACCTGGGGCCCTCCGTGCCCTGGGAAGGGGATAGGTTTTATTCTGGATGGAAGGGGGATTCTAGAAGGTGAGTGGCATGGTCTGATTAACATTTATAAAAATATGTCAAGATCACACATTTAATCAGGACTGCTTTGCTCCATCTGATGCCGTACACAATTTTGGAGAGTTTTGCTAATGTCTCTGCAACATTACTTTAACAAGTAGGTAAGAACTATAGGAGTAAGTGACAAATTACTTGAATATCAGCCAAGGTTAAAACCACCACTAAACACTTTTTTAAAAATATCGTTGCAAATGTAATAGCTTCCAGATTTCCCTGATGGGTTAATTTGCCTGCTAGTGAAGAAGAGTTTAGATGACAATCCCAGACCAGCTGAAAGCTCAAGGTCATGGGAGAGCCTCTCCTTCATCCATGATCATTTTCATTCTGACCTTGGAAGAACAGGGCTTCTCCAGGCCCATGAGAACAGGGCAACCTCAGACTGGCCTCTGTGACTTTCCTCCGGGCCATGAGCTGTGGGACACTTGGCATAGAACCTGTAATAAGCAAAGCAAAGGGGTCACCTGGCCGGGGTCTTGGAAGGGAAGCAGAAAGGAGATGTAAGCATGCGCAGCCTCTACCCCAGGGAGTTTGCCTTCCAAGGTGGTTAGAGAGGAGGAGCCAGGACTCCAGACTTTCCATGCGTGTCCCATCTGCTCTGGGACGTCTTCCAGAAAAGACTCCATTTCATCATGTAGCTCTCTTCGTACAAGTGCAGCATAATGTGCCATATTTTGTCCTGACAACATCACTCTTCATCTGTACGGAAGCTCCAAATGAAACTGAACTAGAAGAGGGGGCAGTTGAGAGCGCTTTCTCTGGCCTGGTCCTGGCTCTCCCCCTTCTGTCTTCAAGACTTTGGGACAAGTGTCTCCATTTCTCCAGCTCCAGTTTCATTGCCTATATAATAGGAATGATCTTAGAGCCTCCTGATGTCACAGGTGCTGTGAATTACCTGAGAGGGAAGGAAGAGGTCTTTTTCAACCCAGAGTTTCTCACACGTAGCAAGTGATTGGCCTGTGTTGGGCACTCGATAAATCTTGAATTACAAATGGTTGTGAAGTGACCATTAGCATTCTCTTGCAGGTGGTGAGGACTGGCAAACTCAGCTTAAGGCCTGTGAAAGGAAAATAGATCTCAGGACCCCAAAATCACTAAGCCAAAGGGAAAAGTCAAGCTGGGAACTGCACCAGGCAAACCTGCCTCCCATTTTATTACCAAATAAGATAGCTACAAAGAGTAAAAAGCTACAAACCTCCATCACAATTTGTACACAACAAAATTCTCTGTGGGCCTCAGGATCTTTACTCTACAACAATTCTGTTGAATTTCACCCTGGCATGTAAATTGACAGCTTATCTTCACAGATGTGAGACAAAGGACAGAACTGAAAGTCATCCCTCTGCTCACTGAAAACAAATGCATATCTGATTGTTTCTTCTCCCTTATTGTTTATGTAAAAATGCAGATTCACTGAGCCGGACTAAGGCATAAGTGACTATTCCTCCACTGTCTTCCCACATGTAAATTGTATATTCAGTGAAAGGCTGATCAAAGACCCAAAATAATGCAGCCTTTTGACTCTTATCTACCTATGACCTGGAAGTCCTTACTTCAAGTTGTCCCGCCTTTCTGTGCTGAAGCAATGTACATCTCACACATATTGATGTCTCATGTCTTCCTAAAATGTTTAAAACCAAGCTGTACCCCAACTACCTTGGGCACATGTGGTTAGGACCTCCTGAGGCTGTTGGGATGTGAGAGGCAGGAGTCCATTTCACTTGAGATAAGAGGACATTTACTGCAGGGATACAGGGGACTCTGTAGGAACTGGAATGGCACCCATAACTGCTGGCTCCACCCATCTCCACCTCCCCCAGCTGCCTCTGCTTCTCTGCATGCCCGTTTCATCATCCTCTCTGATGCCAGCTTCCTCTCCTGGCCTCCTCACTTATGCTCTGTCACAGCTTCATCTAGCATCTGTCTTTGCAGGGTACCAACTCTGAACCCCAGACCTACCTGAATTTCTTATTATTGAAATGAAATTCACATAACATAATATGAATCATTTAAAAACGTACAATTCACAATGTTGTGCCACCACCATCTCTTTCTAATTCCAAAATATTTTCATCACCACAAAAGAAAATCCCATACCCATTAATCAGGCACTCTCCCTCTGCCACCTCCCCTCAGCTGCTGGCAATCATGAATCTGTTTCAGTTTCTGTGGACTGACTGACTTCTGGAATTTCATATGAATGGCATCATTTAATAGGTGCTTTTTTGGTGACTGGCTTATTTAACTTAGTGTGGTGTTTTGAGGTCTAGCCACATTGTAGCTTGTATCACAACTTCAATCCTTTTTATGGCTAATATACCATTGTATGGACAGACCACATTTTGTTGACCCATTCATCTGTGGATGGACACTTGGATTGTTTCCACATTTTTGGCTGTTGTGAACAATGCTGCTATAAACATGCAAGTCTTTGAGTATGTGTTTCTGTGCTTTTGAGTATATACTTTGGAGTGGAATTGCTGAGCCACATAGTCATTCTGTGTTTGAAGATCCCAATAGTTTATAGTTCCGGTGCCCTACACTGCATGCCAACTTGCCTCCAAGTCTCAATTCCAAATACCTGGCGCAGACAATCTAATTGGCACAGAGGAAGTGGGCATTGGTTCTAATGTAAGCAACCTGTGTGTGTGGTGGGAGTCGGGGTGAGGTGGGGGGTGAGGAAGGCACAGAGGACATGCGGCTGCCCAGTGACAGCAGGAGAGGAGCTGCAGGAAGCAAAATAAGAAGGAAATAGCAGCATCTCTAGCCCGACCAGGCACTCCCAGGAGCCACCTGTTGGCTGGTGGAATACAGCTCTCTGTTTTTGACTCAGAGGAGTTGGTGGTAATTTTTAAACACCTGCTTTCATGATTCACTGTGTTGCCAAATTTTACATTATTGTTTCTAAAATACCACGTAAATTTGTAACATTACCATGACAATCCGGTTGAATGACCATTTTCAAATCATTCCAAATGAACAAGACAAAACACTCAGCAATTTTATGGGAAATTACTCTCTGCATTTTGCGCCTGTAAATCGTGCACATTAATAATGCAACATGGAGACTCACATATTACACAGGATGAAAGTCGCTTCTTCATACAGCGGGTGCAGTGAAGATTTAATTTCTTTGCCAATATCAAAAGGTATATTCTGTTATGAAAATACATTGACATTTTCATTCATGACAGACACCCACGCTGTGTTGGAATAATAAAGATCAAATTGTTTTTCCTTAAGAAAAGGATTTACACATATGTCAGAATGAAAAAATACAAGCTGCTTGACACAGTGAATCATTTGCAATTATTTAAAAACTCTTCTGAATGTGTGCTTCAATCCAAAGGTAGAGTCCAATTGCTAACATGAGAAGGGCTCAGTTATTTGCCTCAAATGCCAAGAAAATAAAAATCCTCAAGAAAACCTTCGGTGTTTTTTTAAATCAGTAGTTTTTTTCCCTCGATATTAGTGACAAATTTAAATTTACTCATTATAAAAAATAACTGTCCTTTTAAAATACTTAGTATCTTAAAGGTCAAATATGACCATCCAATATCATATTTAAAATATTAAAGTGTTTTTGGAGGGGACAAATAAACATTAAATGGAAAGATTTCTCCCAAGCGATTGGGACTCTGTGAAATACAGTTCATAACATTATATTTTATAGAAAGCCGTATGTCTTTTGCCACCCTCCCTTGGTTACCTCTTTAAGTTATTTCCAGTTTATAAATACTCTATGACCATCTCGTGCAAAACCTTTTGCATTTTGAATATTTTCCCAGGTTAGATTTCTAAAAGTAGAATTAGAAGTCTAAAAGCCATGGACATATCCAATGCTGAGTGATTTTCAAAGAAATTTGGAGCAATTTATAACCCTACCAACGGCATTTGAGAGTGTTAATTTTAAACACATTATCATGATTGTTTGGCATTTTCAATTTATAAAAAATTGTTCATGGTTTTAGGACATGGAATGTATTTTGTTGTTGTTTGTATGAGTTTTCATTGAATATTATTATTGTTTACTTTTTGTTATTAGCAAAGCAAGACATTTGTCCAAATATTTAGCAATCATATATCAAATTGGTATATATTTAATCATGCGTTTGTCCATTTTAGTGCCTTTTCTTTTTTTTTTGAAATGGAGTCTCGCTCTGTTACCAGGCTGGAGTGCAATGGTGCGATCTCAGCTTACTGCAACCTCCACTTCCTGGGTTCAAGCGATTCTCCTGCCTCAGCCTCCTGAATAGCTGGGACTACAGGTATGTGCCAGTACGCCCAGCTAATTTTTATATAGAGACAGGGTTTCCCCATGTTGGCCAGGATGGTCTTGATCCCTTAACCTTGTGATTCACCCACCTTGGCCTCCCAAAGTGCTGGGATTTCAGGCGTCAGCCATCACACCTGGCCTTTAGTGCCTTTCTATTGGTGTATATGAGCTATTTAAATATTATTGATATTTTCATTTCTCATTTTTGTTTGAAACACTTTTTAAAATTAGATGTCTGACTTTTTGTTTTATTTATATCGTGCTTTGACACATACTATTTTAAATGTTGATGGATTCAACTATACCGATGACTGTCTTTGAGATAAATGCCAGTGCTTCAACTTGGAAAATCCTGTGACATTCGAGAATTTGAGAAATATATTTAATGTGTATTCCTAAAATGTTAGCTCTTAGATTTTCTGAAGCACATTTTTCTCTAACCTAACTGAAATTTATTTTGCAGTATGTTGTTAAGTCTGGATCTAAGTTGCTCTTTTTACAAATCGTTAACAAACAGACCAAGCTATTTGATGACTAAAAGCTCCATTTCTACCTGATTCATATTCCTTCTTCCTAGGAGGCTTCATTTTCGTCTGTAGTAGAGTGTGCTTGGAAGCTATCTCGTGGACTACGTTGATATGCTTGTCCACATCAAGCTAATCTAGGTTCTGATTAAAAAGAGAAAGTCAGCCCCTGACATCAGGGAGCCACCCGGCACCCCTAGCCTGGTTTTAGGGTTCTCCTGCTGAGCACAAACGATGTCACAGAACATTAGCATCCGCATGAGACTGTTCCCACCACGGAGCAAGACCAAAAGCACCCATAGCGCATTTGAACACAGACCAACCGAAGAACCAACCACAGAATGACAAATGCCTCCCATCCTGGCTGACGGAAATGCCACTGCCTCTGCAGTCACAGCTGTGGCCTCACGCTGGGCTTTCTTGCTAAGACTTCCTGTGACGTCCACTTGCAGAATTGTCCCCGCTTTCTGACAGCACCCAATTCAGAGCAGTTATCTGGGAAAAAATGAGACTAACCTAAAGTTAATGCCTAATCTAGCTTGAAACCTCATTCCATTTAAGCTCTTAAACTGGACTCAATGGATATTCTAATTTAAGAAATAAATAGTGCAGAACAAGAAAAGAAAGCTATTCTAGAATTGCTTTAGGGGTGCTCCATCTTTCAGGATAAATTCTCTATTACTCTGATTTCTGGATCCCCACCCTACTGCTTTCTTTCTAGGACCTCTGGGTGCCAGAGGCTCTGGGTGCCACCCAGCACACCCAACCTAACATCACAGAACATCAACATCTGCATCAGACTGTGCCCGCCACAGAGCAAAACAAAACCACCACTGCGCATCTAACACAGACCAACCGAAGAACCAAGCCACAGCATGACAGTCACCTCCCATCCTGGCTGATGGGAGTGCATCCCCATCAGACTATGCCAGCTGGTGGAGGAAAGATTGTGCCTGAGCAAGGGACTGTGTTATAGACGTTTCTCTTCCTGGGTCTGTGAGGGGCGTGGTTTCAAAGGTGGGAGTTTCCTGGCTCCATGCCTCCATCTGTGAACTAGAGGAGTTTCAAATGTCAAGTTCTTTGACTGGGTTTCCCACGCGAGGGATAGGTAGAGAAAGCTAGGTGAGGCTCCTTTGTCCCAAAAGACCTGCAGAAAGCTCTGGGAGGAAGGGGCTCTGTATCGCAGAGTGTGGACCAAGCAGCCAATCCAGTATCAGAGTCAAAGATCAATCACTCCGGAGGAAGTTTGAAAGACCTCCTCTCATTGGACGAGAACATGAATGGGGAGGGACTAACTCAAGGGTTCAAACTCCAGCTGCTCCTACCTTTACGTATTCCTTCTCTGGGTCCCCTGCCACGACAGAGTGGGAGCTGTCTTCTTTCTCTCTCTCTGTCTAATAAATTGCTTTTCTGCAAAACTCTTTGGGTCCACAATATCTATTTGAGCAGTAAGCTCACTGCGCCTCTGGAGCCCCTTTCCTCATTCTTCGGGGTTAGCAGTGCCAAGAACCTATGTGGTCTAGTGGTTAGGATTCGATGCTCTCACCCAGGCGGCCTGGGCTCAACTCCTGATGTGGGAACCAGGCAATCTGGGTGAAGTTTTGCTGTCCTGGTTACATGAGAGGTGGCAGGCCTGCTGTCCCCCAGGGTAAGGTGGTCCTTGTCCCCTTGCTGGGTATTCTGCCATCTTCTAGAGCTGACGAACTCATGTTCTGATCCCTCTGACAAAATCAGGGCCTGGTTTTGTCCATGTGCCTTCTCCAGGCTCAGAAGAGCAACTGAGTCCCCTGAGCCTCTGTCCTATCCTCTTTCATCTGATGCTGTTGGAATCCAGTTCAGCCCCCCAGGGCATGGCCTTAGCCACTGGTCCTGGCCTCCTGGGAGCTGCCAGAGACTCAACCATTCAAACCCAAAGCACCCTCTTTGACCTTGCCCCTGGACCCACAGAAATATGTTGGGCCACCCCATGTCTGTCTAGCATATCCTCCTTTCAGTCAGAGCCGGGAAAAGGAAATGAGAACCACAGCTTCCCACAAACTTCTCCCATGGGTGAGGAGGAGGGCCCACCCACTCTGCTTATGTTAAAGTCAATGGCCTAATCATCTTCATCATCATGATAATGGCCTCTTAGTCCTGGCCTAGCTCCTAATGTGCTAATCCTTTCTTACAATCCTGCCTGGTCTTGGAGAGCACACAAGTCCTGTGAAATCCTACTTTGAATTTCATAAGCTGAAATTGCTTTCTTTTCTTTGGATTCCCTCTGTTTTCATGTTAATTTCAACCCTGCTGTTTCTCTGGGAGCCAAGGCAGAAGGATGCCATACTCAAGGGAAAACAAAAGAAAAGAAAAGCTTTAATAACTTCCAACTCTTCCTCTCATTCCATTTATCCCTTTATTCCTTATAGTGGGAGGGTCTGCCAGGGTATGGGACTAGAGCAAGCATGAATGTCTTCCATGCAAAACACCCCACAGTGGTAGTGCGTCATTATGTAAAGTTAAAGCGCAGGGGCAAGGGGAAACAGCCCTGTTTTTTGTTTTTTGTTTTTTGTTTTTTCCAATTTGGTAAGTTTTATTTTCCTGATCCATCCAAGAGATCTTTTCTCTATAATTCTAATATAATTAATGCAGGAGTTCTGTATAAACGTCAGCAACCAAGGACCTCTGTAAACTTACGAAAATTAATTGCAGGCTGGGTGTGGTGGCTCATGCCTGTAATCCCAGCACTTTGGGAGGCCAAGGTGGGTGGATCACTTGAGGTCAGGAGTTTGAGACCGGCCTGGCCAACATGGTGAAACCCCATATCTACTAAAAATACAAAACTTAGCTGGGCATGGGTGGTGGAAGCCTGTAATCCCAGCTACTCGGGAGGCTGAGGCAGGAGAATTGCTTGAACCCAGGAGGCAGAGGTTGCAGTGAGCCAAGATCATGCCGTTGCACTCCAATGTATCCTGAGACTTTGCTGGGCAACAAGAGTGAGACTCCATCTCAAAAAAGAAGAAAAAATGAATTGCAGCACATGATGTTGATGGACCATCCAGTACCTACTCCCTGCAACCTGCACACAACTGAGTGTCCCTGGAGCTTCTGCAGACAGATCTCTGCCCACTGACAGCTTCCCAGCTGTGTCTCACTGCTTCTCTGCCCACGAGGTTGCTGGGCACTGCACTGTGGGTCTTGTTCAGCCCGAGCTCAGGAAGCCTGGAAATCCTGGGATCTAACACTGACACAGCCTTTGCAAAAATTATAACAGTGAGAAAATGATGGCAGTGAAAGAGATTTGACCTAACTGACTCCATCTTGCTTCTAGCCTCCAAGCTGCTCTGGTTGATTCCTGGGTGTTGCTGACGTAACTTTAGAAGGAATTTAGTTTACTGTGTAACATGGAGACAAAGGTGATATCAGGCCTTTCCTGAAGTAAACTTCCTTCTCACCTGGGGACCAGGCTACCTTTGTAAGACAAAAAAATTAGCCACAAGGTTATCGATTATGTTTTAGGAGTCATACAGCCAGAGGCCATGAGATTCCAAACCTCCTATGGATAATATTAGTATTGTAAAACCTAAGATTCGTACCTGAGATATTTTTCAGACCCTGTGTTCTGAGACACCATCTGGAGCCACCCAGGCCAGTAATCTGGCTCAACCTGTTCTGCAATCCCACCCAGAAACAGAAGGCAGCAAGAACAACCAACCCACTTCCACCCCATAAGATTTCATCTTCAACCTGACTAATCAGTGTCCCCCAACTCCTCGCACCCGTACCCACCAAATTATTTTCTTAAAACCCCGAAAACTCTGAATTTCCGGGGAGACTGATTTGAGTAACAAAACTTTGGTCTCCAGTTTAACTGGCTCTGTGTATATTAAACTCTTTCTCTATTGCAGTTCCCCTGTCTTGATAAATTGGCTCTGTCTGGGAAGTGGACAAGTAGAACCCATTAGGCTGTTTGATACCTTTAGGATAAACCCTCAACAAATGAGCCATGAAAATTCTAGATAAATACGTCAGCTTTCCTTCCGTCAGGAGACAGCCTCAAAGCATGTTCTGCGTGATGTCACAGGGCTGGTCTCAGCTGCCCAGTGATGACGTGCTCAGCACACACCCTTGATTGCATTTCCTTGCTTCTCTGCCTCACCTTCTGTGCTCCCTCCTTCATGCTTCTCAGAGTGAAACCCCATCCCTCAAGTAACCTCCTGAATTCAAGTCTCTGTGACTAGAAGATTCCAAACTAAGGTGTTAGCTGACAACTAGGACCTGTGCACACAGTCAGTGAATGAAGTCCTGAACTTCACGGGTTTAGAGCAGTGGGTTATTTGGTGGTGGCGAGATGACTCAAAGCTTGTCTTCATGAAAAAGTTGATGTAGAGCAAAATTTATAAACTAGAAAAGTGGACAACCATGGAGCTTGAAAAGAATTTGGGAGCAGCTACAGGCTTCTGTCCACACACCTCATCCCCCAACTCAGGGTCACCTGTTAACTTCATTTGACTCGTTGACCTCCCTTCTATGTCGCCCCACCCAGGCACTGAAGGAGAAGGGGATATTGTGCTTCCAGAGGAAGGCAAGCTCCATACAGAAAGTGCACACTCAGCTGCTATGTCTTTTGGGTCGTAGTCTCAGAAGGTAGATGAGGCTTTAGGTGGCTGGATGGAGGGTGGAAAATGATCAATATGGCTCTTATAGGAAAGTATAACACAAAAAGAGAAACTTTAAAGAAAATAAAATGGTTTTGTAAAATGTAAACTAGTTTTTCATCTAAATTAGGGGCCTTTGCCTCTTTAGAAATGGTCATTTCCTCATGACTTTATCGTCATGTGAAAGCTTCCACTAGGAGCTTCCATTAGGAGATCCCAATGTATGTCTTAGAAGGAAACACATTGATTTGATATCTTTGGCTTCCCTTCTGCACCTTCACATTAACTTTGAATTGGGTCTATTCTGACCTCTGGAACATCTTCAGTGCCTGTATTCTTAGAGGTGAGTCTGGTATATCCCTCACATGTCATTGCATACTATACTGACGAACTGTGGTTGCAATGTGAAACAAAGTCTGTTCTAGGGTCTGACGATTTGGGGAAGCCTAAAAGAAGGTCTTTCCACCTCCACGGTTGTACTTATAGGCCTTTCTTTCAAAGGAGGATCTATGAAAATGTGCAGAAGCATAAACATTGGGAAACTCAGGAAAAGGCTTCCTTAGTCATAAACATCATTCTTGGAGTAGCACATCCTAGCCCCCGATGAAGGGGGAGTGTCTGATGAGGAAAGCAGGCAGAGACCCAGGATCCATTAGGAAGAACAGAATTATGGGCACATTCATAAATGGCCCCCTTTCTTGATTTTTAAAAAATTAGCTGCTTGTTTAGAGGAAGGATTTGATGTGCATGTTTCTACTGAGTAGTGACCACTCTCAAATATGAGGGGAAATGAGATGTTCCTACAGCTGGCAGGAAGGCTACCATGTTCATGAGGAAGCCAAGAGGATCCGGCCAGGACCTAGAGTGTGGGGGTCAAGAAGGCAGAAGAATACTCTCTGCAGCTGCGGTCAGGAGCAGGGCCGAACCCCTATCCACAGAACCCCAGCTCTTGGCATGCTCCACATAGTAGGTGTGTGCCCTTAGAAATAGGGAGGGCTACCCATGAGCTTAAAAAGCAGGACATGCTGTGGATAGCTGGTCTAAAGAGAAAAATTCAAAGCACTTTTCTCTTCCAAGTACAAATGACTCCGTTAAACAACCAGGGCTGGTAACATTCATCTTTGCTTCCTGCCCCAAGCCTGTTATTTTCATCTCATTAAGACATCACCCCATGAACTTTTACAGTAAAAAAATGAAATGGAGGGCTGGGTGCAGTGACTCACACCTATAATCCCAGCACTTTGGGAGACTGAGGCGAGCAGATCACCTGAAGTCAGGAGTTCACGACCAGCCTGACCAACAGGATGAAACCCCATCTCTACTAAAAATACAAAAATTAGCCAGGCGTGCTGGCACATGCCTGTAATCCAGCTACTCAGGAGGCTAAGGCAGGAAAATCTCTTGAACCTGGGAGGCGGAGGTTGCAGTGGGCCAAGATTGCACCATTGCAGTCCACTCTGGGCAACAAGAGTGAAACTCCATCTCAAAAAAACAAAAGTGAAATAAAGAGGGGTACACAATTTACAAAACACGCAATGGCTGCCTATTTTTCTTCTAGGCTCTCCGGAGCTAGGGGCTCCTGAAAGAATACAGATTGGATTTAGGAATAGACAATTCAGATAGACCCAGAACAAAAATGTATTGCAAATGTGTGCATGTGTGTTGCCTGTGTATGTTTTATGTGTAGTCTATATGTGAGGTGTATATGTTGCGTCTGTCTGTATGATGTGTGTGTGTGTGTGTGTGTGTGTGTGTGTGTGTGTGTGTGTGTGTAGCAAGGAAGTTTAAGCCATCTCAGGAGCTTTGCTGGCCAAGTTCATTATTATCAGGAACTCCACTTACTTGAAGTCAACTTGAGCATATCCAGAGAACAGGAAATGGTGGGAAGCCTTTCTTTTTGGTTCCCATGTCTTCACCTGGCAGAGCATCCAGTGTTCAACTTGTACAAGAGCCCAGGAGCCCTGTCTGGCTTGGGCTCTCACTTGCTTTCTTTTTCTGCACTCTGCCACCTGAGTCCTGGTTTCACCATCCCCACTCCTTGTGGGCCGGGACTGCAAGTCCTGCTTGCATTTTGTGACCAATCCTGGTTAGTTGCGAGCTTAGTCCCCGTCATTTTCAGAGTCAGGCGTGATAAGACAAGCTCGCTGTCTCTGTGATACTGATTGCCTTGTAATCACTTAACTCTTATGTATCATGCGAAAGAGGCTTGTCCCCGTGAGAGGTAGGAAAGTGAGGAGAGAAGGGGGTTGAAGGGAGAACCCCATTTATCTCCCCGCCTTGTGCGTGTGTACATATGCACAAATATACTAGCAAGCACAGGCTTCCCATCCACATGGAATAGAACATGAGCTTCTGTCTTAGATTGGTGTCCCAGCATGGTACCCACTTCCTGTACACTACCTCATGGATGGCAGTAGCCCTTGACGCTCTGGGAAGGTACCCTGGATTCTGGTTGCTGTTGAAGCCTCAGCTCCCACCCTGGAAGGAGTTGATGCCACCATCCATTTCTGAGAAGGTTGTCTTTCCTTCCAGTGTACCTTTATTCCCCCCAAGAAGCTCAGCTACCAGTGTAGACACAACTCCCCTTAGCCCAGGTATGCCCCGAGCCTCAGGTGTGAGCAAAGTCCTGGGAGCCCTGCCTTTGGTCTAGGGCAGAAGCTGAGGACTGACCTCCCTGCCTGAGTGCCAGCAGCCTCCTTCTCCCTGTTTCATCGCTCAGTCTCTAAACCTTGACTCTCTAGTGATGACTAAGATCCAAAGAAACACCTTCTTTAGAATCTTCTAGAATCCTAGCTGCCTGGAGCCCACCATGACCGCTACATCCACTGTTGGTTCTCTTTATGGGTACCATTTGCAGGAAATGGTCAGTTTTGCCACAAGCAAAGTAAACAGGTAGAAAGTTTTGCTTGTTTAAGTGTATAGTGGCTGCCTTGGAACTTTCTGCTTAGGAGATTTTCTTTTGCTGTTATTCTGTTCAGTTCTCTGACCATCTATGGCCTGAGCTGATGAATTTGTGAATGCTTAAAGGGACTGCCAATTTGATGGGGAACCCAGGTGCCCTTGTCTTGAAACCTAGAGCAGATATCACAGGAATTACACTTCCATCTCAGAGGAAAAGATTCTATATAGTTTTTTTTTATTTTTGAAACAGAGTCTCACTCTGTCACTCAGGCTGGAGAGCAATGGCATGATCTCAGCTCATTGTAACCTCTGCCTCCCAGGTTCAAGTGATTCTCCTGCCTTAGCCTCCCAAGTAGCTGGGATTACAGGTGCCCACCACAATGCCGGGCTTTATTTTTTTTTTTTTCGCTACTTTTAGTGGAGAAGGGGTTTCACCATGTTGGCAAGGCTAGTCTCAAACTCCTGATCTCAGGTGATCCACTGACCTCGGCCTCCCAAAGTGCTGGGATTATAGGCATGAGCCACTGTGCCCAGCCAATATTCTATTTTTGTGTTTAAGAATTTCCACCTCTGTATTAGGGGCCTTCTAGATAACTCTCTATGCCCCAGATCCTTTCTAGGACTATTCCTGGAAGCAAAGAACTGAAGTCAGCAGAAAACACTAAGAAAACAAAATCTTCTACATTCTCCAGACATATCAAGACCATGGCTCACTCTTCAGCTCGTGGTCTTGATATGTCTGGGGAATGTAGAAGATTTTGCAGGAAATTTTGAAACTAAATGTCATCTCAAGCCACGGACGTTTCTGAAATCAGCATTGACCTCTGAAAGACCACACAGTCATTGCCTAGAAATGGCATGGCTCTAATTTGAGGGCCTGTAACCAGCTCAGGGTGTAGACATGGAGTGTCTAACTGTTTCAAGTCTCTGGTCACAACTCAGGTTTGCAGGAAGTATGATTTCCTTTATTCTCTGGCTTCAAATTAATTTCTACTTAGACCTTCAGTTTCGTTGGAGTGAAGAAAACAGTCTTAGTCTATGTGGGCTCCTCAAGAATACAGGTCCTTTAAAACTGCATATCACCAAGCATTCCGGTGGGACTACAGGGCAGGGCTCTCCAGATTTGGGCTGTCAACCCACTCAGGTGTGCCCTCATCTGCCCTCAGCTACTGAGCTGCACAGCTTTCTGTGGAGAAAGGGATCAGGCCTGGAACTTTCGGTTGGGCCTGAAGGTTTCTGGGAGCTCTGTGACTCCCATCACAGGTCCTGGGTGTCCTGTTGAACAGAATTTTGCCGAGCATTCATAACACACAAGGCCACTCTGTGACCATCAGACAAGCCCACTCCATCATCATACCTGAACAGAGACAGAGCATGAGGATTGCCCATGCCACAGAAGTGAGCAAGCGTGATGTGCCTGAGCCTCCTCTTAGAAAGCTTTAGCCCCTGCACTCCCTCCTCCTCCTTCCAGATAAAGACATGCACTCAAGGAATCATGCCTGCTTCCTGCAAGCATCTGACTTGGAATGGCATCCTGTTTCTTTGAGCCCTTCCCTGCATCACCCAACATAAGCTCAGGCTCTATAGTAGGTCCTTCCAGTACCTCTTACCTATGTGCCCATGATGCTTCTGCCTACCATAAAGTGTCAATGAAACCAACTGAGTCCAACTGCAGCTGTGCTCCTCGTGGTTTGGCTGGAGGGCACTGGACTTGCTATCTTGAACTATCTGTCTGCCCACCTGGCCCCTTCAAGTGCAGCTCTCAGCATCACTATCAGGGGGGAAGCACGCTCCCTCAGGCACAAAAACACCTCCATGGTTGTCCAGTGTCCTACCTGCCCTGACCCCACTGGCAGCACCTGGTTTCAGCCCCTCCAGGGCCCACCTGAGAGCAGCTCTGTCTGAGACCCACCAACAGTCACTCTCCTCAACATTTATCCACCTCCTTTTCCCAGTCCAGAGAGGCTTTCCTGTCTCTGAGGAAACCTCACCCGTATTTCTCAAACGTTTTGTCGATGCTGTAAACCTTTTCTGGTGTTTTAAGGGCTTAGACTTTTAAAGAGAAGCTGTATTCATTCTGCTTTTATTATTTATTTATTTGCTTGTTTATTTATGATTTTTGCCCTGTTCCATTTCTCCTCTTTAGCTCAAAGCTACAGATCTACTTGAATGGAGACAGGGGAGCTGGGAGGAAAGGGAAGTGGAAAATAGGAAGATAAAATAAAAAATGGGATGGGCATGTTGGGCTTGTAATCCCAGCACTCAGGAGGCTGAGGCAGGAGGATCACTTGATCTCTGGAGTTTAAGACTAACCTGGGTAAAAAAGTTGGACCCCATCTCTATTTTAAAAAAGGAAAGGCCAGTGCAGTGGCTCATGTCTGAATCCCAGCACTTTAGAAGGGCAAAGAGGGTGGGTCACAAGGTCAGGCGTTCAAGACCAGCCTGACCAATGTGGTGAAACCCCGTCTCTACTAAAAATACAAAAAGATTAGCTGGGCATGGTGGCACGAGTCTGTAATCCCAGCTACTCAAGAGGCTGAGGCAGGAATCCCTTGAACCCAGGAGGCAGAGGTTGCAGTGAGCTGAGATTGTGCCACTGCACTCCAGCCTGGGTGACAGAGCAAGACTCCATCTCAAAAAAAGAAAGAAAAAGAGAAAGTAAAAGCATGTGTCCGAAAGTGTGTCTGTAGTTTTATTTAAATGAGAATCTCTTCATCCCTAAGAGCTTTTAAATGTCAACTTAAAAGCGACGGTGATGATCTTAAAAAGTCAAGCTCAGAGAAGCAGAGAGTAGAATGATGGTTGCCAGGGTCTGGGGAGTGGGGATGGGGAGATGGGGGGGCGGGAGGATGAGAGGATAGGGGGATGACGGTTAAAGGATCCAAAATTTCAATCATGCAAGGGATATAAGTTCTGGAGGCCTACTGCACAGCCTGGTGGTTAGAGTTTATCGTTGATACGGTTTAGACCTGTGTCCTTACCCAAATCTCATGTTGAAATGTAATCCTCAATGCTGGAGGTAGGGTCTGGTGGGAGGTGATTTGATCACGGGGGCAGATTTCTCACGAATGGTTTAACACCATTCCCCCTGGTACTGTCCTCATGAGAGTGAGCGAGTTCTCATGAGATCTGGTTGTTTAAAAGTGTGTGGCAGCTCCTCACCCCTTGCTCCTGCTCCTGCCATATGAGATGAAAGCTTCCCCTTTGCCTTCTGCCATGATTGTAAGTTTCCTGAGGCGTCCTCAGAAGCCAAACAGGTGCCAGCATCATGCTTCCTGTACAGCCTACAGAACTGTGAGCCAATCAAACCTCTTTTCTTTATAAATTACCCAGTCTCAGGTATTTCTTTATAGCAGTTCGAGAGCAAACTGATAGAATAATATTTTATTACATAATTGAAATTTGCTAAGAAAGTGAATCTTAAAACATTCTCACCACACACACAAAAATAACTATGTGAGGTGAGGATACATTAATTAGCATGATTGTGGCAATCATTTTGCAAGGTACACACATATCAAAATATCATATGCACTGTAAATATATACAATGTTTCTTCATCAATTACATTTATATAAAATTGGGGAAGATAAAGACAGGGAAATAATAAAAATGCAAACTGGAAAAAAAACTCAATAACAAACAATTAGGATGAATGTAATCTTAAGAAAGCCTGACTTTTGATTGGCCAAGAGATGCTAAAATATCTCTGTTGATTAAAAATGGTATCCAACATCCACAGTTCATGAGTTGTGTAAATATTCTGGTCACGCTTTTTGAAATAGAAGGGAAATAATTTTTGGCAATAACTGTTTAAATTTCTCAAACAAATACTAGTGGGACAAAAAAAAAATCAAATTTAAGGAAATTGACCCTAGGCCTGTAAATATTTATAACTTAAACTTAAGGCATAATGGGTCATTTTGCTGGAATCACATGCTAGAAAAAGATCAGATCACAAGCCAGAGAGTTCTGTGATGTGGCTTAACACAAAGGCCTTTCACTTGAGTTCTGTGGGAGAGCATTTGCTGGTATTCTAGACGCTCAGCTAAAAGGAGTGTCGTGTGACTTTGTGCAGTCACACAGAGCTGAGGAAGGTCAGGGACAGAGGAATTGAGTACATGGTTTTGCGGGTGTGGGAAAATGAGGTAGAAGTCGGTTGAAAGAAGTTTTAAGTATTTATTTTAGTAAGAAAAGAGAGTGGAAAGCTTATTCGCATGTTTTTCAATCCACTATGAAAAGGACAAATAGTGGTTCAAACCTGTCCATTGAATCCACTGTTGGCTAAGAGTTTCATTAGGGCAGACCTGGACATTTGGGAATTGGGTTTTTTGATGGCCCTCCCTTCTTCTCAGTTCTTGTTGAAATCTGGATACTTAGTTTATGTGAACAAAACCAATGACAGTGTGCTTCTACCCTGCTATCTTCCAAGGCCTCTTGAAAGTGTGTGCTGGGCCTGATAGCTGGGCCACTCAACTCTAGGCTATTGGCAAGGTCCTTTTAATGTTTCAGCAAACAGGACTCCAGGAAGCTGATCATGTTTCTCTCTGTTTGCCTGAAACAAACAGTATTTATTCTTGCCATCCTACTGATAATTCTCAGAATTTAACAAAGACTGTGAACATTTATCACATTTTTGAAACCCCACTATGTTATATTTTTGCAAAATATATTAACATTAGTCATAATTCACTTGATAGTCTTTGTAATTAACCTCTGGCCCTGGGATTAATGCCTCCAGCTAGAAAAATAAACACTTCAGCTGCCATCAGCATGGGGCAGGAAACCATTAGTCTGTCACAGTGTCTTATTCATTGGCATCAGCTTGAAATTAATGGTGAATTACAATGAAATACCAACTGGACTACTCATGCAATGTCCAATAAGCACTCGACCACCCTGGAGCCTGTACAGCTGTCTCCTGCTGACATGAATTCAACTCTTTGGTATGATGTACTTCAAAGGCAAGTCTCAGCTCCTGCAGTTCACAGCATCAGAGAAAAGTCCAATGGGAATGTGCACAGGACATCTGAGCACTTGATAGGAAATGTCCCTTCATTCATTCACCTCTGTGGCCTTCTACCCCATCCGTGTCTGGGTTTGTGGTTTGAAAATAGACTACAACTTTCAACCCTTCGTGAAGCCATTCTGTGAGCTTGCCTTGTAGAATGCATAGCTCTTGCTCAGCCACATAAAAGTGTGGAGGCCTTGAGTGCTGGAGGACAAGTCCCCATGTGCCATGTGAAATGACAATCAAAGCAACACCAAACTGTACAACAATCCCTACATGCACTTGGACATTTAAATAGCTTCTTTCTAGGTTTTTCTAATTTCTGGTTAAGTTATTCAAGCTAAAACTTCCTCTCAATCTGTTGTCCAGTTCTGCTGGTGCCCCAGATGTGTGTGTGGCCTGATAGCTGGACCACTCAACTCTAAGCTATTGACAAGGTCATTTTAATGTTTCAGCAAACAGGACTCTTTGGGTGGGTTCTTTGCACTTAATACAAAAGGAAGCTGGGTGTGGTGGCTCACACCTGTAATCCCAGCACTTTGGGAGGCTGAGGCAGGTGGATCACTTGAGGTCAGAAGTTTGAGACCAGCCTGGCGAACATGGTGAAACCTCGTCTCTAATAAAAGCACAATTAGTCGGGCACGGTGGCGCAAGCCTGTAATTCCAGCTACATGGGAGGCTGAGGCACGAGAATCACTTGAACCCAGGAGGTGGAGGTTGCAGTGAGTGGAGATCATACCATTGCATTCCAGCTTGGGTGACAGAGCTACACCCTGTCTCAAAAACAACACAAAACACAAAAGGAACTTAATAAATGTAAGCTCTTTTATCATTATGAATATAAGAATATACTCTACCTTTTCTACTTTTTTCTCCTTGATATTTCTCTGTCATTATCAAATGAACATTTTTAATTACATAACATACTCCCAATATTATTTTTATGAATACAGGACAATCTAAGTACATTTTGCTTTTATTCACTTAATAAATATCGACTCTCTACTACAAGTTACACACTACGGTAGTAATGGAAATGAACATATAAATAAAAAGCATCCCTGCCACAAATAATTCGCAGACAAGGAAGCAGATGGATAGATACAGAGACAGTGAATCATAGAGGGATGTGATCCTCGAATATTAGAGATTTGATCAAGAAGTAAGTCCTGAGTGCTCACAGGGGAGATGGGACTCAGGAGAGTCCCATCTCTGGAGGAGATAATCTGACTTAGCTGTTTCTCTAATGTTGAACATTTAGATTATTTCCATTTATCTATCATTTAAAAGACTATTAAATGTTATTAAAATTAATATGTAGGAGCATACATGCTTTGCAGAATGTTGTTTTCCTTTATGCTCGAGTCTTCAAAGTGGAAATTGTCACTAGTCCATTTTTAGAAGCAGCATGTAAGAGATGGCTTCATTATGCTTCAGAGAGCACTGAACACATTTTTTTAAATGCTCTGAAAACAATCTTGATATTATTTTAATTTGCATTTCTTTGATTACTAGGCATGTGGTGACCTTGTTTCCATATTTATTCATCATTTCTATTTCTCTTTCTGTAAGCATCTATTCACATCATTAGCCTGTTTACCTCTGCAGTTTCTACAGTTCTTATTGACATTTACGAACTCTGTTTGTTCTATAATATTAGGTCTTTGTCTCTCATGATTATTGCAAATACTACTCTCCGATTTTTTTTTTTTGCCATCCTTTTAATTTTAATAACCCGTGCTTTTCTGGAATACACCAGCTTGGGGTTGATAATAGGATTATAGTAACAATAATAAAGTTATATTTCTTGGGCCCACCTTATGCTCTATTGCAGAACCTTCTGCATAGTGAATTCATCCTTCTTTTTAGGCTGTTCTGTGTGTTCTAGGCTTCAAGACCATCCAAATGGAGAAAATAATCCATCTTCCCTGTGAGTATCATATATTGTGTTACATGGACTGATGCAGTTTGTCTGAACAGAGGACCAAACCTACATGTTTTGAAAGAGCTCTGCAGATGATTTCGGCACCTGCTCCCAATTATGAACTACTAAGAAAATGAACTGAATATAAGCAATTTCAACACAGGTCATGTCAGAGCCTGCAATGAATAATAACTGCAACAGTACACACAAAGCATGGGGGCCATGGCTTAGCCACTGCTATGTGTTTTGACTGAGAGGAGTCCTAGTGGAGCCAGCAGAGAGATATGGCTGCCAGCACTCATAATTTGATGAAGTGGAGAGGAGCTCAGCGTCAGGGTGCAGGTGGTGATGGCTTCCACATAATGAACCTGTGAATATTTAAATTAATAGCCATGAAGAGAAGCCTCAGGATATCGAATTTGGGCATGATAGAAGAAAAAAATTCTTACAGCCTGAGAAGCTCAAAGATGGGATTACTTGCCCTAGGAGGTAATAAGTTCCCCGTCATTGAAGATGCTTGATTGGAGGCTGGGAGGCACTTGGAATGGTGATATCATGGAACGTATCAGGAAGAAAGTCAGTGAGTCCATGGTCACTTCCTATCCCTCTTTCAAAACCCCAGCAACTCATCACAGAAGGAAATGAGTGTTGTTTAGTTGATAAAGCTTTCCTTGCTTTCTTACTTGGGATCAATTACTCCATCCAAAATACATCCCACAGTAGAATTATTTCTGGGATCAACGTCAAGCTAATTGAATACAGTTGGCAAAGCCCACCTTATTCACATTTTGGTAGGGGACATAAAAATGACAGTTACTCATTCTCAGTTTCCTTTACCCCTGGTCTCAGCGACCCCTCAAAGATACCTCCTACACCACAGTTTATCTAAAACCCTCCCATTGACTGTCTGTGCAAAGCCAGGTCCTCTCATCTTCTTGAGGTGCTTCTATGGCCTTTAGAACTCAATGTAAACTGCTTGGCACTTTTATACAGATTTTTGTTAAGTGCAGGCTAAATGCTTGTGAAGTTCAGGATGGACCAATCAGAAGCTTGGGAAGGCGCCACTTGAAAGAGTGTGCTAGTGAAGGTTCTGGAGAAATGGGTAAAGAGCACATGGTGCCTACAATAAGCCTGAAAGTTTGCTGGCAGTAGGGATGCTTTGAGAAGGAGTAGATCTTCTAGCACATTCACCAGGTGCCAGGAAAGCAGCCTTGGACCCTCCCAGCAAACTTTCATAGGAGAAAGAGGAGCAGTGAGCTTCTGAACACCTTGAAGCCAGCAAAGCTGATCTCGCTTTGGAGGTGGGAGGCTGGCTTGCTCAGAAGGACATGCGCGGTAGCAGTTCCTAAAGGAATGATGTTTCCTGGAGGCAGTGGGTACCTTCTGAGATTTTTAGTCAAGATAGTGTCAGGTGGGTTTCCAGTAGAGTCAGGAAACTAGGGATGAAAGAAAAACAAAGGTGGAGAGCTAGGCTTGGAAACAGAGGGAAGTCCCTGTGAGACAGGAGGGGAAGGCATGAGGATGTGGGAAGTGGAACAAAGCTGAGGAAACACCTAGTTAACGGAAGAAAATGCAAATTATTTGATGAGAGTTTAGGGGCTGGATAATGATTTCTTAACAAGAAAGCTAAAATCTATCAAGCGCTTTCTAAATATCAGACATCTATTGTAGTGGGTAGAATTGTCTACCCCAAAAAGATGTTGTAACTCCTGGTGCCTGTGAATGTAATTTTATCTGGAAATAGAGACTTTGCAGATGTAATTAGATTAAGATGAGGGCTTATGGGATGAGGTTGTACTGTATTAAAGAGAACCCTAATTCAATGACTGGTGGCATTATAAGAAGGGGGAAATAAATTTGGGCTGGGTGCAGTGGCTCACGCCTGTTACCTTAGCACTTTGGGAAGCCGAGGCTGGTGGATCATGAAGTCAAGAGATTGAGACCATCCTGGCCAACATAGTGAAACCCTATCTCAACTAAAAATTAAAAAAAAAATTAGGCATGGTGGCATGCACATGTAGTTTTAGCTACTGGGGAGGCTGAGGCAGGAGAATCGCTTGAACTGGGGAGACGGAAGTTGCAGTGAGTTGCAATCTCACCATTGCATTCTAGCCTGTGTGACAGATCGAGACTCCCTCTCAAAAAAAAAAAAAGAAGAGGGAAATTTGGTCACACACAGAGGAAACAAAGGAAAGAGGGTCCCATGAACACAGAGACAGGGACTGAAGTGATGGATCTACAAGACAACGAATGCTAAGGATTGCTGGAAAACCTAGACACCGGGAGAGAGGCATTGAGCAGATTCTTCCTTGGAGTCTCCAGGAGGAACCACCTGCTAACACCTTGATTTTGGACTCCTTGCCTTCATGACTGAGAGAATAAATCCCTGCTGTTTGAAGCTACCCAGTTAGTGGTCATTTGTTAAGGCAGCCTGGGAAATGAATGCACCTGTTTAGCACTTTACCTGGTGACTATTTGGAATGTTTGTGGTGGAGAATGAAAAGAGAAATGAAGATGAATAACAAAAAAAAGTTAGTCAAGCAACACTGAAGGCCTAGCTGAGACAGGCAGTGAGACGGTGTGAGAGGCCTTGGTGATGGGGAATTTCATCTCACACTATTCCTAAGCGGGCAGCCAGCGTGGAGGACACAGATGTCTGGAATGTTCTGCAGCTGGAGATTGGTGAAACAGAGTGAGGGGAAAGAAAACAGAAGGAGAATTGGCTGTGTGGTCATGAATTCAGAACTGGGCCATGGATTGAGGCTTAAAAAGCAGAAGGGGAAGCTGGCGGCTTTCTGTGGGGGTGGGGTGGTTTGAGAGAAATCAGTGTGAGCTTTCCCTGCTGGACTTGGTGGGTCCGATGGGTGGAAATGCAGTGGGGGCTTTTCCTTCTCTGCTCAGGGACAATCGCCCTGTGACTCTTTTACTCCTCTGCTTAATCTCTTAGCCAAAGTCAGCAAAACATCTCACCCTCAGATTCCAGAATTTCCAGGACTGAGGGGCTGGGAACATGGAGGCTGCCAGCAGGAATACATTCCCTGCAATGAAGCATTCTGAATTTCCAATTAACAGCCACAGAATATTTTTATTGTGTGGATTTTGTTTTTCTCTAAATGCCTCCTCCTTGGCTCAAAGTTTTGCAGGATAAAAGAGGTCCCCAAAGGCCCCCAAAGATCATTGCCTAAAGTGGATTTGCTCTCCTGCTTGTGTCTGGCAGCAAGATAGGGTATAACATTGGTGAAGAAAATAAGGAGAATTGCTTATTCTAGACTTAAATCATTGTTTGCTGCTAAGCATTTGTATTGTTGTGTTTTGTATTGCTAGATATGTAATTGGCAAGCATGCAAATTAGGCAAGATAATGAGCTGCAATTTCTTCCACTCTAAGGACGGTCTTTGTGATGAAAAGGAATAAGAAAAACTAGATATTTCAAGCCACTGAGTAACACAGAGGAGCCTATTACATTTTTTAGGAAGAGGAACTCATTACTTGCTTCAGTTAGCACCTGCAACAGTGGGTCTTGGCATTGTGGGGCATTCCTTGCCCCAGGTGTATGTTTAAGGAAGAAATGAAGTTAGCAATTCTCTCCCAGGAAATACAGAGAAATGCTTTTGGGCAAGTCATTAGAAGAATGCCTATCCACGGATTTCCTGACATCTTCTTCAAAGGGGAAAAGAGAAACTTTTCTTGGTATCAGCTTCTGATGAGTGTGCTCTGAGCACGGCATCAGTAAGTTGAGTGGGCATGGTTCACATTCAGGCCTGGGCTCCAGTCTGCTGCAAAGTCAATACAGCAGAGTGAGTCTCTAAGTGTGACTGAGGTGCTCACACCCATCAGAGGGGCAGCACCTACTTCTGTCTTGGAACTTTCATTGATGGGAACAAGGTCATTGGTTCCTTCAAGAGGTGCAAAGCTTTGTTGGGCATCTATAAAGTATACTCGAAGTTCTGGGTGCTTTACCAAGTGTGGCCCTCATTGACCATGTGGGTTAAACATGATGGGCTGATTTTTGCCATGAAGGAGGATGAGGCTATGTCTCTAGTCATTGTTTGAGTACCTGGCCAGGCCCTGTACTGGGACCCTCTGGCTCTCCCACAGGGAGTGAGCATGTTGACAGCTACCCTAGATTGAAGATGCTTGCCCAAGAGGAGGTATAAGAGTAGGGAAAGAAAGGGAAAATGAGAACTCTGTTTGACTGGAGGAGGGTGGGACAAGGCAGGGGGGAAGGAAGGAGACTCAGGAGGGAGGCAGGAATCACAAAGGTGAGCGCTGTCACCTGGTGCTGGGGACCACTCATTCATACTGCTGGTTGAGGATTAGTGCAGTTGATGTGACAGGCAAAGCAAACAGGAGGTACTGCCACTTAAGCCCTGGGGGTGATTGACTGTTTTGACCCCACTGAACTCAACCTTAGAAGTGACCTAACCGGTGATCCTCCAGAACATCTGTGCTTGAAGGGATCTAAAGGGGTCTGTGCTGGAAAATGAGCAGATTTATGAAGCTGAGAGAGGCCAGGGCGGTGTCTCAGAGGCAGAGCCAGATGGCAGGAGAGATTGGGGAGCAACTCATCCCTAGGCAGGACTGGCTGTGGCCTCTGTCTGCTACACAGCAAGCCTGCCAAGTTCCTGTCATCCAAATCAACAACTGCTATCATCTATCTCCAACTCCTGTCCCCTGTTCCCCATTCTGCAGGACTGAGCTCCTGCCCCACTGTCCTGCCCTGGTCCTTGGCTCTGGGGATGTCATCCGCTAACACAGGCTCAGTTATGCTGCTAAAGCCACCTACAGTCTAAGCCACTGAAAACAGCATGAGAATGTATCTTGTTCACAGGGCATGTTGACAAGAGCCTCTGCTCCTTATAGTGACTCAAGGCCTCAGGATAAGTCAGAACCCTTCCAGATGCTGCTAGTGGGTGAACAGAGAGGAAGTGAGCGTACAGAGAGGAAGTGAACCCTAGAGGATCTTAATCCAGAGTCAAGTGCGTGGCCTGGAGGTGACACTCATCCCTTCTACTGACAACTCAGGGGCCAGAATGGGACATCTGACCCTATTCAACACCAGGGGGCCAGGACAAACAGTCCTAAATATCCTGCCATTTATCATAAGGTTGGCTATCAGGATAGTGTTTTTGGGCAACCTTTCTGACCAGCACAGGTGTACAATGAGTCTCCTGATAGTCCTCATGAGAGAGGGAGTCTGGGCTGATAAACTCTTACCATGAGGCAACAAGGCAGAGTTTTTCAAAGTGTAATCTAACAAGAGTCTTCATCTGCAGCCCTGATGTGACTGTTAAAAACATGCATCGGCCTTTATCCTTGACATTGAATCATCAAATGCTGAGGAAGATCTTGGAAATTTGCATTGAAAAAAAAAAGCTAGTTCACTCTAATGATAGTTTATTTTGGTTTGCAGAAGCTCTGGAGTTTAATTAGGTCCCATTTGTCTATTTTGGCTTTTGTTGCCATTGCTTTTGGTGTTTTAGTCATGAAGTCCTTGCCTACGCCTATGTCCTGAATGGTATTGCCAAGGTTTTCTTCTAGGGTTTTTGTGGTGTTAGGTCTTATGTTTAGATCTTTAATCCAACTGGAGTTAATTTTTGTGTAAGGTATAAGGAAGGGGTCCAGTTTCAGCTTTCTGCATATGGCTAGCCAGTTTTTCCAACATCATTTATTAAATAGGGAATCCTTTCCCCATTGCTTGTTTTGTCAGGCAACCTACCCATCTAACAAAGGGCTAATATCCAGAATCTACAAATAACTTAAACAAATTTACAAGAAAAAAACAAACAGCCCCATCAAAAAGTCGGTGAAGTATATGAACAGACACTTTTCAAAAGAAGACATTTATGCAGCCAACGAACATATGAAAAAGAGCTCATCATCACTGGTCATTAGAGAAATACAAATCAAAACCACATTGAGATACCACCTCATGCCAGTTAGAATAGTGATCATTAAAAAATCAGGAGACAACAGATGCTGGAGAGGATGTGGAGAAATAGGAACGCTTTTACACTGTTGGTGGGGGTGTAAATTAGTTCAACCATTCTGGAAGACAGTGTGGCAATTCCTTAAGGATCTAGAAATAGAAATACCATTTGACACAGCAATCCCATTATTGGGTATATACCCAAAGGATTATAAATTGTTCTACTGTAAAGACACATGCACACGTATGTTCATTGCTGCACTGCTTACAATAGCAAAGACTTGAAACCAACCCAAATGCCCATCAATTATAGACTAGATAAAGAAAATGTGGTACATATACACCGTGGAACACTATGCAGCCATAAAAAAGGATGAGATCATGTCCTTTGCAGGGACATGGATGAATCTGGAAACCATCATTCTCAGCAAACTGACACAAGAACAGAAAACCAAACATGGCATGTTCTCACTCATAAGTGGGTGTTGAACCATGAGAACACATGGAAACAGGGAGGGGAACATCACACACTGGGGCCTGTTGGGGGGTGGGGGGGCTAGGGGAGGGATAGCAGAGGGTGGGGGGATTGAGGAGGGATAACATTAGGAGAAATACCTAATGTAGATGACAGGGGGATGGATGCAGCAAGCCACCATGTGTATACCTATGTAACAATCCTGCACAATCTGCACATGTACCCCAGAACTTAAAATAAAAAAAATAAAAATAAATAAAAGCCTATTTTAGTGCTTCTTAGGGCCCTAAGGTTTGCACACCTCTGGTCTACGTATTTGTGGAGTAGAGCTTGTTCTGACACAGTGCAAAGGGCTGTGATTGGGAAGCATTGCCAAAGAACATGAAGATGACCCTAGAGCCACCCACTTAGGGCTCAAGCCCTGGCCTGTGGCAGCACTGGTGGGGATCTGGGCCATGGGGTGTGTACGCCAATGAACAAGCCTTTACCACTGATGTCCAACAGTGGCCTCTAGTGACCATGGCAGAAATAACAGCACTATTGGACTGATTAGTAGTTTAGTTCTTTTGCATGGTCTAGCAATGGAAGCAAACTCTTTCAGAATAGGATGGTGATATAGTTTGGATGTTTGTCCCCTCCAAATCTCATGTTGAATTGTGATCCCTAGTGTTGGCAGTGGGGCCTAGTGGGAGGTGTTTGGATCATGGGGGCATCCCTCATAAAAGGCTTGGTGCCCTCCCCATGGTCATGCATGAGTTCTTGCTCTTTTCAAATGAGAGCTGGCTGTTTACAAGAGCCTGGCACCTCCTTCTCTGTCTCTTTCTCCCTCTCTTGTCATTTGAGACACTTGCTCCCTCTTCACCTTCCACCATGAGTGACAGCTCCCTGAGGCCTCACCAGAAGCAAATGCTGCTGCCATACTTCTTATACAGACTGCAGAACCATGAGCCAATTTTCTTTTTTTTAAATAAATCACCAAGACTCGAGTATTTCTTAATAGCAACACAAAATGGGCTAACACAGATGGCCTCCCCAGGATGAAGAAAATTTGGATAATTTGCGTGGGACTGGGTTTGGTCTTGTAGATTCAACAGTAAAACCCTTGATTTCTAGCTAATTAGGGCACATGCAGCTTGTCCCACTTTGGAAAAATAACAGAAGCAAATGCACTTATGTCTGAAGCAGGTACAGAGACTCATGCCAGGCACATCTAAGGAATCTCTGTCCTTGATAGGAGGTCTTCCACTAAATGGCATTACAAATATCTGCTTGGCTGGCTTTCAAGCTCCTCTCAAGGATAAACACATCATGTGACCAGAGGGCTCAACTCCTACCTGCACCTGAAATCTCTGAAATATGAGCTCTAAATGTGTTCCTTGCTTCTGGCAGTGAGAACAAGGTGCTTGGGGTGAGTTGGATTCACAAAGAAGGCTGCTTAGACCACTTTTTTCCTTTTACTGAAAAGAAAGGACTGCTTTAGGCACATATTGGTCTTGATTCCTCACTGTAATTACTCTGGAATCACATAACGTTGGAATTGAGGGCCTCCTACTGCTACTACTTTGAGCTATCTTTATTTTGTGTCTTGTGCCCACTAAAAGGGCAAGCTGAATATCATACTCATCTCTGCAGTATTTTTAGCCTCCCTGGCCAATACCCACCCTTCTTATTGTCTGGTAGCTCTCTTTTTTTCCAGCTTCTCTCTCAACTCTGAGAAAGATGATAATTAGAATTTATGTCACTCTTGCCAAGTGGATTTCTCATGCTAGACTTTTTGTCTTTGAGATGTAAGATTATTGTTGGGAGGAGAAATTGGCCCTTTTAACATTTTTAAATTAATTAATTAATTTTTGAGACAGGGTCTCACTCTGTCACCCAGGCTGGAGTTCAGAAGTGTGATCTTGGTTCACTGCAATCTCTGCCTCCTGGGTTCAAGCAATTCTCCTGCCTCAGCCTCCCAAGTCACTGGAACTACAGGTGCCCGCCACAACACCTGGCTAATTTTCTGTATTTTTAGTAGAGATGGGGTTTCATCATGTTGGCCAGGCTGGTCCCGAACTCCTGGCCTCAAGTAACCCACCCACCTTGGCTTCCCAAAGTGCTGGGATTACAGGCATGAGACACCGTACCTGGCCTGGCCCTTTACTTTTCTTCAGTATCAAATTTCTGACCACCAACTACAATCATAAGAAAGATCACAAGAAGCTGATTTTAAAACAGTGTGATAGAGGTGAGGTTAAGAAATAGGGAAGCTTCCTGGAATACCTTCTAAAAAAAATCCAATGCTTCTGTCTCTATAGAGCTTTAATAAAAAGGATTAAGATGCATTGTACAGATGAGGAGGTAGACAGTGAGACTACAGGAGAATAAAAGAACAAGGTAATGTGTTAATTTTATCAGAAATATGAGATTGTGGGACCTTAGAAATGTTGCCTTAGGCAGAATTAGCATGTGCATTTTGGCTTACAAGTTGCTAATATCTTTTCATTCTTGTTCCAAGACCAAGCCTCTCTCGAGGAAGGTCAGTCATTTTCAATTGAGCTCAGGGCTCTTCAAGGTGCTGAGGGATGAAGACACCAGCCCAGCCAATCAGGTTACCTTCAGTGTGGACATGGGAAGCTACTTCTCCTATTGCTTCTTCTATCTTAATGTTCCACTGTTTTTCCCCAATCATTTTGTTTTCATTTGATAAATTTCCTTCAGTCACTCTTTAAAGGTAGCTTGGCTAATGACAAATTCTTTTAGTTTTCCTTAGGCTGAAGGTATCTTTATTTCCCCTTCACCCCTGAGAGATAGTTTTGCCAGACATAGAATTCATGGTTGACAGTTTGTTGTTGTTCAGAAATTGAATTGAATTGAAAAATGTGCCACTTCCTCCTGGCCTCCAGGTTTCAGATGAGAAATCCACTGTCATTCAAATGGGCATTTGCTGACTAACCCATCATTTCTCTTTGGCTGCTTTCAAGATATTTTTTCTTTGTCTTTAATTCTCAAAAGTTTAATTAGACATGTGTTTTTTTGGGTTTATCTTACGTGTGATTTGCTCAGCATCTTGAGGCTGCAGTTTTGTGTCTTTTTCCAAGTTTGTGGAGTTTTCAGCTATTATTTCTTTACATACTCTTCTACCTCATATATCTTTTCCCTGTTCTTCTGGGACTCTGATGATATGAATGTTTGCTTTTTTGTTATCATCCCACAGGCCCCTGAGGCTCTGTTAATTTTTTTCTCAGTCTATGTTTTCTCTGATGTTCAAATTGAATGAATTCTATTGATCTGTCTTCCAGCTCACTGACTCTATCCTCTGTCAACTCCACTCTACTATTGAGCCATCCAATAAATTTAAATTATTTTTTAATTATTGTACTTTTTAGTTCTATAAGTTTTACTTGGTTCTTTTTTATAACTTCTATTTATTTGCTGAAATTTTCTGTTGTTCATTCATTTCAAGAGAGTTTTTATCTGCTCGTTACAGTATTTTTATGGTGGTTTCCTTAACATCTCTGCCAGATTATTCCAACATCTGATTCATCTCAATGCTGCTATTATTGATTATTTTTTCTCATTCAAGTTGTGCTTTTCTTAATTCTTGATACAATAAATGATTCTCTACTGTATCCTGGACACATTGTCTATTATGTCAGGAGTCTCTGGGTCCTATTTAAGTCTGTTATTTTAGAAGGCAGGCTTCCTGTAGGGTTAGCATGCAAGGTCTGGACTCCTTCTCTCAGCTGGGCACTACTGACAATTCAATTTTCAGAGCCTTTGCCATGTGAATTCTGTCTACTAGGCTCATCTGGTGGTGCTGGGGTTCCCACCGCTCTGTGCTGCCTGAGAGGGCAAAAGCCATTTCCCGAGGCAGACCTCCAAGTGTCTGATATGGTTTGGCTGTGTCCCCACCCAAATCTCATCTTGAATTGTACCTCCCATAATTCCCATGTGTTGTGGGAGGGACCCGGTGGGAGGTAATTGAATCATGCGGGTAGGTCTTTCCTATGCTGTTCTCCTGACAGTGAATAAGTCTCACGAGATTTGATGGTTTTATGAAGGGAAGTTCCCCTGTACACACTCTCTCCTTGCCTTCCGCCATGATTGTGAGTTCTTCCCAGCCATGTGCAACTGTGAGTCCATTGATTTTTCTTCATAAATTACCCAGCCTCAGCTATGTCTTCATTAACAGTGTGAGAACAGACTAATATAGTGTCCCTCAGTGAAGGAGGCACTTTTTAGACCTGTGGAGATAAAGACATGTCCTGGGTCATCTTATTTGGCTGTGCCCCTTTTCCAGTCCCATTCACTGCTCCTGTGTCTTACCACAAGGAGGGGAAGCTCAGGACCTGGGGGGAAGAACAGAGCTTCCCTAGACACTTATTGTGGGTGGGGCTCCCAAAGGACCCTCTTTCCAGTAAGCATCAGGCTGTGATGTCATCAAAAGAACTATGTGATTCAGGGAGGAGTGAGTCTACCTTGCTGCCTTCTGTTGCTAGCCAGGGGTGAGAAAATGCCAGGTCACCTTCTCTGTTGAGAGTGGGATGTAAGAGGTCCTATTGCTGAGCTGTTCCTCTACTTCTTGGGTCCCAGTTCAACTTTTCACCTTCTTACCTTCTCTCAGAGTCCTCCATTGGTTGTCCCTTGAGTTATGTTCAGAATTTATAGCTGTGCTTAGCCAAGATAAAAGAAAAGAATTTATGTAATGCCATCTTGTTTGTATGGAAGTTTTCAACATGTCTTTTTTTCTCAACTCAGAAAAAAATGGAGAATATCATCTTAATTGCATAAGGCAAGTCTGTAATTGTCCTATGTTTGAAAGTTTGTCTCCCACATAAGAGGGGAGGAGGAAAGACCTCTGGAAGACTTTTAGTGCAATAAACCTTAGCACAGAAGTTTGGTAGAGAAGAGGATAAAGTCAGAACTTGCCAGACTTTCAGAAGAGAGGAAGGTATTGAATGCTCACTCTCAAAACATCACAGAAACAGCCTGCTGATAAGATGGAGCTGTGTTTATTCCTATCAGAGTCAGAGACAGCACTTGCTAGCAGAGCCTCCTAGCATCTCAGAGTGGTGAGGGCAAAGTAGAATGTTTGTGAGATATGGAATGTTATTGAAGTGTGGTTTAAGCAGGGTCTCATGCAATGCAGGGAAAATAATTTTGATTCTCAGTGAGAAAGGGACCATATTTGAAGTTTGGGAACCTCGGGGTTCCTAAGCCATCCAGATTCTTTATTTCAGAACAAGCTTGGGGTCTGGGAGGCAGCTGTGCACGTGACCCTAGACAGACTCTGAACACACATCATTTCTGTGCCCATGCCCAGGGAATGGCCAGAAATCTTAGAAGACCCAGCTGACACCACTTTCTGGGAGAGGATCTTTCCGAGGTCAGTCGTTCATCAACCCTCAGTGCATCCACTCACAATCGACTCAGGAAATGGGGGTCTATGAGCTGCAGCTTGGGGGACCCCAGTATCCTGCTGTGAGAAGGCACTAGGCCTGCCAGCACCCCTTCAGCTCGCAGAGGAGAGTGGGCACCCCTGACAACCACGCAACCATCCCCAGCAGCCATTTGAGGTACGTGTCTTTGATGGGAGAATATCGTTGAATATAAACTACATTCCCATTGTTATAATAAGTTCCTGTAGTTTATGGAGACTGCCAAGCTGTGTTTCTACTTCCTCCAGCCCTTGTCCTTAGCTCTACCTTTCTTTTTCACCCCTACTCAACATCTTCAAATCAGTTCCTCTTTAGGGTGTGCAGACTAAAACTCAGGTTTACATTTGAGATAACTTTGGGTATAGGGGAGGCTGGCAGAGAACAGAATTAAACACAATGTAACTGGAAAATATTCATATTGAGAAATGCAAAGCTTTTTCAAACTCATCTCCTTTGATCTTCACTTTGAAGAAGAAAGGAAGAGGTGAAACGACTTTCCGAAAGGCACAGATGAGAAGGTCAAAGTCGCTTTTTCCATGGGAGAATTTACTTTCCTCTATGCCAGTCTGAACACACTACTCCACATGCAAGAATCATACAGTCAGAGAAGAGGAACAAGAAGAAGCCCCAGTGAACGATGTATAGTTCACTGATGCATCACGACAAGGAAGGCGCAAAGCTCTAGCCTGGCTTCCTTACACATGTTGCGTTGTATGTCATTTACAGACATGCTGTGTTATGCTGCCTATCTGCAGAATTAGAAGATATCAACATAGCTACTAACCCAGCAGATTATATTGGTGGTGGCTTTGCATAAATTGCTATTGAGGGAGGAGTTCTAGGAAAGCATAAAGCATAGAGGCCTTTGCATACTTTGCATACCTTTTATTTGTAAGGCAAACGTTCCTCTATTACTTGCTATGAAGACTCTAAATGGACAACATATTAAAGATCATGCATATGGGGTAACAGCAACAGGATTCTGAGTGCTGGTGAAAAATCTTACTATCTCAAGGCTCTTAGAGACTGTGTCTCATCTACCTACCCCAAACCCAGTGCTTGAATGCACATCTCTGCCAAGTGGCCATTCAGTCTGTTCTTAAACACCTTCAGTGAGCATCAAACCATTTTCTCCCTAAAGATCTCCTGCCTTTCCAGGATGGCCTTTTATTGGAAAGTGCTTCCTTCTCCAGATACAAAGTATGACTCCCTGTGTTGTCCCAGGGACAGACTCACTGCAACACTCGGAAACTCTACACGCAAGTCAAATCCCTTCCCCCTATGGCAGCCCTTCAAATAAATTTTCAAGACTATCATTCTGCAACTGTTTCCCATACAGCAGAGACTTGATTTATCCATTCTTCAGAATGTCTTTGTCCAAATGCTTTTTCCCATGTCTGGACGTCTTACAGGGAGTGGTGTTCATGGGAAGCAGAACACTCCCTGCCCTGGGTAGCCTGGAGCAGGCGCCCTCACTCTAGCAATGGGACTCACCTGCTCCTATGAGGCTGCCATGGTTTTTTTCTGAGTTCTCTGTCAGTAAGGACGTTTTTCCTTTCTAGACCTCTTACCTTCTCCCCTCAAAGCCCTTATTAAAATGTTCTGTACTTGTTTTTCTGTCTCTTTCCTTAGATTATGAGCTCTTTGAGGAAAAGAACAACAATCTAGCCTATTAGAATGACTTCTCTTGGTTTCAGAGGAAAATGGCATGAAAGTTTGCATTCAGTCAAAGTGTATGTGTAGGCAGTTGCTTGGCAGAATGTTTATTTGAACTATTTGGCAGTGGCTTGAGATTTTATCTCTGGTAAATTAGAGACTTCATCATCAACGGTATGAAATTTTCTCTAGAACAATGAGTTTTCCAGCCCAGCAGTCCTGGCCAAATCCCATCACCCCCTACTTTTTCCTAAGCTTCTGAATTGCTAATTAAAGGCCACTGTCTGGGTTTCAGTAGTATTTGGCTCATCAGGAATGCTAACAGTAGGTATCCATTGTTTTTGTCTGCCAGATATCCCTTCTTTCTTTTGGTAGAGAAAAGTGCCTTCTTGTGGGGAACCCATTTCCTGTGGTTTGGGTGGGCTGGCTCTCATCCCATCCTGTTATAATGGTGGAACAAGACCCTGGCCTGACCAATCAGAGCACCCCATTGCTCTGGCTGCAGTGATTGGCTGAGGGACAGGCATCCCACTCATGCTTGGCCTTACATTCTTCCCCAAGATCTTTCCAGCAGATCTATAGAGATGAGTGCTTTCTTTCCCCTCTCAGGGTTAGGCTGCTAAGCCAACAGGACCTGAATCTGGGGCTTCCAGAAGCCACATGAAACCAGTGGCAGAGAAATGGAGAAACAGAAATGTAATGATTTATTTTGGGGGCTATGATCAGACTTTTTGATCACATAAACTGATAAATTGTCTTTTTATATATAATCTAATTTGAGTTGGTTTCTGTGATCAGAAATTTCCTCAATAGTGCAGCAAATAGAACCATGGAACCACTTAAGAGGAGCAGCAGAAACTTCACAGCTTTTGGTGACAGCAGACTCAGATTTACTGAAGCAAGAAAGGGAAGGTAGTGACGGGAGACTCGACAGTTTATGGAATCAGTGTATGGGCTAAATAGCCATGGAAAGAGCAGAAGAAGGAAGCTCAAGAAATCTCAGCAACAAACACTCACAGACTTTTTTCTTAAAATGGAAATTTAAAACTTTCTCAATCATGACCCACAAGGAATACATTTTACACAATGCATCCAGGACATAGCAATATGCCTGTGAGCCACTTTGTAGTTGAAGGTTTCCATGATGAGCTAGTTTTGGGAACATTACCTCCTTTAGTCTCCTTTTAGAGATTCACTCCATGGATTTACTGTATCAAAGTCCCTGAGAAATCCTATTCTAGCAATCCTGTTTCATGCGATATTTCTTAAACGTATTTGGTAGCAGTTAACTTGTTATTGCAACAACAAAAAGTATTGTTTCCCTATTTTGTGCTAAATATTGGGCTCTGCACTGGGGAAACAAAAGAGAGTCAGACAAACACAGCCTCTCCTCACAAAGCGTCCAGTCCCAGAGAGTAATTAGTAATCCCCCATGATCTACACCTTAGAAAACACTTAGTTTACTACCACCCCCATTCATGCATGTAGAATCTGGCCACTCTGGGCTTCAGTTTAGTTCTGCATGTACTGCCTATAGGCACAGGTGACTGTGGGTAGTTTTGCAGGGTATGCAAGGGACAGAAGCATCATTAGCGCGATTGTCTATGTAAATGGCTCCCTTAGGGTTGTGCAGCACCCAGAATGTGCCATCGTCCTCAGTGGCTCTGCTTAGGACTGCTTTCTAGGTTATGTATTACTACATGAGGCATAGACCTCACATGTCCCCACCTTGATTGCAAGGTTTCCAGCCTGAGTCACCCTTTCTTGTTCCAACTTTTTGCTTTGAAAATGTACAGACAGATAGAGAAGTTTAAAAATAATATAACGAACATTGCATCTTAGATTCACCAATTGCTAATATTTTGCCATATTTGCATTTTACATTTGTATGCATACACACTTATGTGTGCACAAACAGACAAAACATATTTATTGATGGATCATTTGAAAGTAAGTTGCAGACATTGTGATCTTTATCCCTAAAAACTTCAGCACGAGTCTCCAGTGAATAAGCGCCATCCACATGACCCCAGTACAATGATCTCACCTAAGAAGCCCAACAAGAATCCCATGAAATCATCTGAAATCCACTCCATGTTCGAGTCTCCATTGTCCCAAAAAATATTTTATAGTGTTTTTTTATTTTTTATTTTTATTTTTTTTAAGTAATTGTTTTTTAAAGACAGGGTTTCACCATGTTGGTCAGGCTGATCTTGAACTCCCGACCTCAGGTGATCTGCCTGCCTTGGCCTCCAAAGTGCTTGGATGACAGGCATGAGCCACTGCACTCGGCCTTTTTATTTTTATTTTTATTTGAGACCAAGTCTTGCTCTGTCACCCAGGCTGGAGTGCAGTGGCATGATATCAGCTCACTGCAACCTCCGCCTCCCAGGTTCAAGTGATTCTCCTGCCTCAGCCTCCTGAGTAGCTGGGATTACAGGCACATGCTACCATGCCCAACTAGTTTTTGTATGTTTAGTAGAGACGGGGTTTTACCATGTTTGTCAGGCTGGTCTTGGACTCCCGACCTCATGATCTGCCCCCCTTGGCCTCCCAAAGTGATGGGATTACAGGTGTGAGCCACCCCACCTGGCGTAGTGATTTTTTTAAATAAAGTGTTGTATTTAGCTGCTACTCGTCTCTATTTTCAAAAAATCAAGAATAGCCACCTCACCTTTTGCTTTTCCCACTGTTGACTTACACAGAGGGTTCAGACCAGCTGTCACGGAGACTGCCTTCCTCTGGATTTGTCTGACTGTTTTCTTGTGATCAGATTCAACACTCCATTGGTGATGCTCCTATCTTTGCAGGGCATCCCCCAGAGACATGTATGCCAAGTGGTTGCGTTCTGTCACTAGACAAAGGAGGTGCTGCAAGGTGTCACCATTGGAAGCACATTCTCCCTCTGAAATCAGTGGGTAATGGTGGGATGATACCATGACAATGAGGACATTCCCTGTCAAAAGGCTGAATCCCTCATTCTCCTCTTTTTATGGGTTCATGGGGTCTCATTCTTGATCCTTCCCACATTGTCCTCACTTTTCCCTGCCCTGATAAGGGCATCTTATGTCTGGGTGCCATTTTCATCAGAATGCAAAGGTCAACAAGTGAGAAGGGTCTTTGTGTGGCTGGAGCTTAAAGGCTGGAGGTGGACCCCGACATTTGTGCTGACAGTGCCGTGGAACTCTTGGCCCGGGATGCACACAGAGGGGCACGTATCACATGCTTGGGAAGCCAGAGAACGTTTTATGGAGGAAGTGGTGTCAAAGCTGACATTAGAAGAATGAGCAGGGATCCAGGGGCAATAGGGGAGAGAATGGGGTGATCAACATCACATGGGTGGCCCAGGTGTGAAGAGAGCACACTCAACCCAAGGGCACAGGAAGTCCAGTGTTGCTTGACATGGCCCTTGAGGAAGAGAGGCAAAGGCCACTGCAAGGATTGGCAGGAGGCTGATAGCAAGGGGTCTCATGAGCCACCAGCTGGAGTTTAAATTTTCTCTCAAGATTCGTGAAAGGAGCATTACATTTTATTAAACAGAGCTGGTAGGGAGAGGGGCTGATGTGACATGATTTGTCCTTTTAAAGGAGTCCTGTGGCTGTATCATGGTGGTTGGATTGCTGAAAAGGAACATGAGTGGAGGTAGAGCTGCCATTTGGACGGATGTCTGTCACATTGATCCAGGGAAAAGATATTTGCAGCCTGAACAATGACCATGCCAATGGGATGAAGAGACTGCATGGAATCCAGTGGTTTAGGAGGAAGTCTTAAGAGGGTTGGGTGCTTCACTGGATGAGGACAGTAAGAAGGAGGCGGGGTGCATGCTGTGGGAACTGCGGGCACAGATGTGTTGCCCCTATTGAGAGAGGCCAGAAAGGGGTAGAGGCCAGATAGGGCTGGGCTGGGGCAAGGAAGATGAGATTAGTGCCAGCTGAGTGAGGCTTCCAGCATCTCCAGGGTGCCAACAGGTGGTCCTGTCAAGAAAAACCCCTCAATGGTCCCTAACTTCTAATTCCCATTAGTTAAGCAGCATTGCTTCAGGAAAGGTTAGTACCTTATGGATTTTTCAGTTGTAAGAACAAAAACCTTAAGATTGATTATTTCTTTTTCACAACTTTTGTATTGAATTAGGATAAACTGTATCCAGGTGGGAAGAAGCACATTTGTCCCAGGGCAAAGGATTTTATGTGAGCTCTACATAAGAATGCTGCACTCTATGTTCAATGTGTTATTTCAGTAAGAACCCAATCTTATTACCAAACTACATAAACATCAACGCATTAAGAAACTTGGCAGCACAAGAGGAATCTCTGTGCTGATGAAACAACTCTGTATCTTCATTGCGGTGGTGGTTGTATGAATCTACACATGTGCCCAAACCACGCACACACACACACACACACACACAAATAAGTGCATATAGAGCTGGTGAATAAGGCCTGTGGATTGTACCAACATAAATTGCCTGGTGTTGAAATTGTACTGTAATTTGCATCATGGAAATTGTACTGTAATAGTATTGTGTCCATATTGGGGGAGATGGCTGAAGGTTACATAGTACCCCTCCATACTATCTTTGCAACTTCTTCTGAATATCTAATTCTTTTGAAATAAAAAGCTTTTTTTAATTAAGAAACTTTGTGTTTAAAAAGAAAATAGACACAGCAAGATTTTGTGAAGTCTGCACCAAGGCTTCATGGGAGGTGTCTTCACTCACCTTTAGTGTGGGAAGGAATATTACTGAATCTATGTAAGTCTGGCACCAGCCATGCTTAAGCACTAAACCATCCAGCTCATCTCAACCTCGGATGTTTGGAATCCTCCACATTTTCACCCACAGTCATAATTATTTAGGTCATTGCTCCCTGGTAACGTGGTTCCCTCCAGCAAGGTCATTGTTCTATTCCCTGGTTAAGAAGGATCAAAGGGATAGACTGCCAATTTCCTCTGACTTCCCTGTTCTCCTATCTTGAATCCTTTCACTATGAATAATGGAACAGAAATGGGAGGGACATTTTTTTAAAAAGGAAAACTACTATGCTAGGTTGCTGTGCTGGGTCTTTGTGGAAGGCGGAGGGTACATGTTGTTGGTGGTGGTAGTGGTGGTGGTTAAGCTGTACAGCAGTAGTCAAGTAAGTTAAGGCTAGGAAAAATCATTTGAACAAAAATGAAAACTATTTGGCTGGCACAGTGGCTCATGTCTGTGATCCCAGCACTTTGGGAGGCCGAGGTGGGGGGACTGCTTGAGCCCAAGAATTCATGATCAGCCTGGTCAACATTGTGAAGCCCAGTCTACAAAAAATATAAAAAATTAGCCAGGCATGGTGGCATGCACCTGTAGTCCCAGCTACTCAGGAGGCTCACTTGAGCCTGGGAGACCGAGGCCGTAGTGAGCCCCAATCATGCCACTGCACTCCAGCCTGGGTGACAGAGTGAGACAAAAAACAAAAAAAACACGACACACACACACACACACACGAAACCCACAACTTTTTGTCATACCTAAAGCATAATGGTAGCAAATCTGTCTGGTTGATCCCCAGTTGATATACACAGAATACTCTTACTTTTCTCATTGATCCATAACATTGGTACTTTTCATAATACTTCTTCTCAATTGAAGAAGCATTGGAGGGGTGATTTACTCCTTCTCTCCGGACTCCTGGAGGGACTTGCCTCGCGATGGCGAAATTGGAGTGAGGATAGTTGCTCTTGCCTGGTCTGGGCCCTGACTTGTACTCTCACTTGGAGCTGCCTGCTAATGAGCCACGTCCATAGTCCATCACCGCAGAGACAGCAAAAGCTGCAGATCCCACCTGTTTAGCCCCAGCCTGAGTGGGAAGGTTCAGTTTGGGGTAGAGGGGCAGGAAACCACAATTTTACATTGAATCCAAATTGCATTATCCAGTCCCCTCCCTATAAGAAATAGGATGCTGTACTGAACCCTTACATTTCTGTTTATTTTCTTCTATAACTTCAGAACTCAAGATAGACAAGTCTGAGATTGACATGCAATAGTAGTCTTTTATTATTAATAGCCTTGTGAGCAAATGAGTAGGTGGGCCAGAGAAAGAAGGAAAGAAAAAATAACTGCCCTTTACAATTCTTACCTTCCCAGATGCCTTTTCTTCAGTTACTAGACTGTTCAAGTAAAATTGAGCAAATGAAATAATCAGAAAACCAGGTTGTCTCTACTGAAATCATTCCATTTACTTTCAGATGACCAGTTTGCAGAAAAACACTTCTATTCTTTTGTACCAATGTGTTTCATGTATTGCTATAAATATGTGCAGCAGCAGGAAGCTAAGGTTAATTTGTATCAGATGTGGCACTCTATTGAATCTTATAGTTTATTGAAATGTTGTTTAAACTGTAAAGGTTCAGTCCACATTCTCCCCCAAATTATTTCCTTATCCTTCTACCCAAGCTTCTCTTTCTGCATTTGGAACATCAGCAGAGCCCTCCTGTGGATAATTGAATGACTGTAATTTGTTGTTCTAAACCAGTGTTCCAGGGAAGGCAATTATGTCAGCTTTGTGTGTCAGCTAGTTAGTGGATTCTGATCTTGGGAGCTGGGAACTTTAATCGAATGTTTATTGCCATGTGCAAAACGAATGTGATTATAGACTAGATCTTGGCATTGCCAAAAGGAAAAAAAACCACACATCCAATTCAGAGCACTTCAAGAACGAAATACAACCCAGGGAGCAGCTTTGTTTTGCCATCGAGAGATCCACATGATTTAAAGAGCCTTGTTAGGAAATACGCCCACCAATGCCATGTGTCTTCCTAAAGCCAAAAATCTAAATGGAAGCACTCTTCTGAATAAGACAAAGAACCTAGCTTTTGAAAAAATAAACAAATCCCAGCACTTTGGGAGGCTGAGGTGGGCGTATCATGAGGTCAGGAGTTCCAGACCAGCCTGACCAACATGGTGAAACCCAGTCTCTACTAAAAATACAAAAATTAGCCAGGCATAGTGGCAAGCACCTGTAATCCCAGCTACTCAAGAGGCTGAGGCAAGAGAATCATTTGAACCCAGGAAATGGAGGTTGCAGTGAGCTGAGATTACACCACTGCACTTCAGCCTGGGTGACACAGTGAGGAAAAAAAAAGAAAAAATAAACATTTTTGTTGTGTCCTGGAACAAGCATACATAAATGTGAATAATGTCAAATCCACCACCCAGATCAAAATCAAGAACTTTTAGACTCCAATCCACATTCTCATATATCATGTTACTACTGTTTGAGGTCTGCTCGTTTTGCTGTGTCGAACAGATAATCAGAATTATAGTACTTGTATGCCTAGAAATATTTCTATATTGCTGTAACTTATTTTGTGTGGGGGGAGACAGAGTCTTGCTCTGTGCCCCAGCCTGGAGCAGTAGTGAGATCTCTGTGGCTCACTGCGACCTCCGTCTCCCGGGTTCAATCCATTCTTGCGCCTCCTGAGTAGCTGGGATTACGGTCTCGTGCAGTCACGCCTGGCTAATTCTTTCGCATTTTTAGTACAGATGGTGTTTCGCCATGTTGGCCAGGCTGGTTTTGAACTCCTGACCCCAGTTGATCCATCCTCCTCAGTCTCCTAAAATGCTAGGTTTACAGGCATGAACCACCATGCCTGGCTGCTGTAATTCTTAAAAGACGTTTCAATCAAGCAGAGAATATTGTATTGGTAAGTGTTTTCTCTCAACATTTTGCTCCATTGTTTTCTGGCCTCTTTTCTGCTGATGAAGAAACTCTCCAACAGATAGCCATTCCCTAGGTTGAAGTATCTTTTCTTTCTAGCAGTTTGAAATTTTATTTATCGTCTCTGATTTCACTGTGATACATCTAAATATGTACATCTAAATATGGAATTTTGTGTGCGTGTTTATCTTACTTGGCTCTCAATGTGTTCTTTCAGTCTGAGGAACTCTAATTTTCCTTCCCTTCTGGAAATAATTAGCCATGACCCTACTTATTCTATTTCATATGTAGGGAGCTTTTCAGTATCTTCTCCACATCTCTTTACTTCTTTTTGATATTTCTCTCTCTTTATCTCTCTGTGCTGCATTTTAGTTGATTTCTGCAATTCTGTCCTACAAAGTCACTCATCAACTTTTTCCCAGCTTATTGTTTATCTCATTGCAGCAGGCTTTTATTTCAAAACTACATTTTCTTTTTCAAATTTTGAAATTGATCTTTATTGATCATTGATCCATGGATCCATATTGATGTTGATTCCTGGGTGCCATTTTTTTTTCATAACTCCCTGTTCTTATTTACAGTTGTTGTCACTTCTTTTCCCTTTCTGAGGATTTTAAACACACACTTTTAAAGTCCTTTCCAGTTTTCACTTGTTTTTCTATTTTTTTCCAGGTGTGCATTCTCCAATTTAACTTTATGTCTTACTTCGGAGGCATCTGATTTTGGGAGATTCTTTATAATGCTCATTTATGGGCTCGCTTGGCATAGGAGCTGTATTTTCTCTCCTCCAGGCATCACCTTTTTCTGTTTGATAATTTCAGGTAGCCTCAGTCAGATCTCCAAGAGACCAAGATTCAGAGGAAGAGTGTTATCAGCAGTTCAGTGTTCTCACCTGGAGAGTTCACGGCAGCGGCACTCCTGGAACTGGTAAGCCAAGTTCTCAGTCCACTGTTTTCATCTGCCTTTCCCTACACACCAAGAGCTCAGTCCACTGTTGCTTGTCTTCCTTTTCCTTCATCATAGACATGCAGCTATGTCTGGTTGCCATGCTGGGGCAGGGGCGGTGGGGGGCAGAGCATTTGAGTTTCTTTCACAGATAAGAGAAGATAACCATAGCCCTTGGTCTCATGGAGGGTGTCCACCTTGCCCTGCAGCCTCCCTGGGGCCACTTACCCGCTCAGGGCTGAAGTAATGGCCCCTGCATCTGCCTTTCCCGGCTCCTGTGGCTGGAGAGCTCCAGTCTCAGCCCTCCTCTCCTTGCTTCTATCCACTTAATGATTTACAGACTTTCTTAACCTTGACTCCCCCATGTTGACTGGAATTTGGGGGTCTCTTTCCTTCCTCTCTCTCCCACCAGTGCCTCCCGAAGTTCTCTGGAGACTCCCCTTCTTGGACTCTTTGCCCACCCTCCTGGGCAATCTCACCCTTACCCCCAGCGATGCTGTTCTCACATGTCCTGTGACTCCCGACAGTCTAAGCTGTTCTGAGCTGCAGACACCATCATTGTCCAAAGGATGCCCCTAGGTGCCTCTTACTGTATACACCACAAATCCAGGTCCTTTCATAGCTTCCCCATACAAGCTTCCCCATGCAAGCGACGAAGGGCCTGAGTTTGGGGTGTATACATTTGGAGGCATCCCTCCTGCTCTTCCTCTTCCTCACTAAGCTCTGCATTTCAAACTTCAGTAGATGTCCAGTCATCCGCAGCAAAAAGGTGTCCTTGTGCCCACTCCTGTGATCAGCTGCCAATGTGATCAGCTCTCTTAGAACTCAACTAACTCTCTTGTCTCTGTCTCCACCAACACTGACTTGCTTCAGGCCCATAAAAACTTCCCCCCTGTACAACTTGTCCAAGGCACAGTCTTGGTGCCTGCTTGTGATCAAGGGTTAAACTACGCAGTGAATCACTCACTCACTCACTGCTGTTCATCCCCTTCTCCCATCCTGCAAACTGCTGCCACTCTGATCTTCCTAAAATGTGATCCAAGTTCTCAAAAACATACCCTTATCCTCTATTCCGAAAAATCAACATTAGCAATATTCACGTGGCCAGTGGGTTCGGGGCCCCCTGTGTGGTTCTTGATGCTTCAGAAACCCTTCCGCTCACCTTGGCCTCCTGGTTCACACACACAGTCCCTCTCCCAGGACTGTCCTGCTTTTGTACACTATCACACAAGGGAAAACATCTACTCTTTCTTCAAGGAGGTCGTGGTCTGTGAAGCCTTCCCTGAGTCTCTCAGTTCAAGGCATGGTACTTCCAGGTGTCTGCTGTGTCCTGCATCTACAGGAGGTGTTTGCCTTCTCTCTGGTCCGTGTGCCGCCCCCTCAACCCTCTCACAAGGGCAGGGCTCTGACTCCTCTGTAATTGGAGTGAGGTTCAACCAGGAGGTAATGTGTCCCTTCCTCAGCTTGTGCATTTGGTTGAGTAGCAGAAATGGTGACAAGGAAGCAATGACTGTGCTCTGGGGCATCCAGGGAATTTTCTTAGTACCGCTATTTCCGATATTCTTTGACTTCTTTTGTGGACTCTTGCTATGGGCAATTATTGACATCTCATATCAATTTTTATAAAAAAACAGAGAAACCTGAGTCTCCTTCCCTCTCCAATATGGCTATTGCTGAAATTCAAAATAACTGGGAGAGGTAATGATTAGAAGGGGCGGAGAATGAATGGGTATTTCACTCATACCTCAAAACCCCTGTGAGGCAGGCATAAAATTCTCATGACGACTCTGGAGAAGGCCAAGACTCGGAGAGGCACAATTCAGCAGTGGTTAGGAACCCAGCTCTTGGGGAATGCAAATTAAAGCCGCAGTCAGATACCACTACATCACCGCCAGAAGGGCTAGACTTAAAAATACTAGCCATGTCAAGCACTGGCAGGAATGTGGAAGAATCAGAAGGCTCACACCCTGCTGGAAGGAATGTGAAATTGATGTAAACGATTTGGAAACAGTTTGGCAATTTCTTAAAACCTGAAACATACACCTACCCTATGACCAGCCATTTCTCTTTTAGGTATTTACCCAATAGAAAATAAAGCAAATGTTCAAAGGCTGATACACAACTGTTCATAGCAGCTTTATTTGTAAAAGCCCCGAACTGGAAACCACCCAATGTCAATCATCAGGGAAGGGAAAGACAGATCAGGGTTGGCCACACAGTGGAACACTACTCAGTGGTAAAAAGGAAGAAATTACTGATGACATGCAGCCACATGGACGGATCTCAAAATATTTACGTGGAGCTAAAAAAAGCTGTAAAAAAAAATAGATATGATCCCATTTATATAATATTCTAGAAAAACGAAAACTATTCCATAGTGACAGGAGCAAATGAGTGTTGCCTGAGGACAGGTTGGGGGTGAACTGGGGACAAGGGGGTGGAGAATGACAAAGGGGAGCCTCCTGCAGGATGACCCCAAGTGCAGTGATGGTTCCCCTGGCATATACACATGTCAGAACTTACCAAACTGTGCACCTTAATCATGTGTATTCCATTAATTGCCAGTGATACCTCACTAAAGTTGTATAAAAAAAGAAAAAGAAATCTTGCCAAATATTCATGTTCATCTAGCATTTTTAATAGTATAACTCCCCTCTCCAACAACCGAACACTAATAATGGGATACATGAATTCAACGTTTGTGTCCAACCAAAATTCATCTGTTAAAGCCCTAACCTCCAACGTAATGATATCTGGAGATAGGCGTTTGGGAGGTAATTGGGATTACATTAGTCATGAGGTTGGCGCCTTTGTGATGGGATTGGTGACCTTATAAGAAAAGGCAGAGAGACAGAGATGAAATCCCAAAAGGGCCTGATAAGCGTATTAGTAGGAACTCACCTCTGGCCCTGAACCCCAGGCTCCCGCACCTCCTTGCAGGCTGACCTCTCCTGCACATTGGACTCCTGCCTTCTGTGTTTCTGTTTGCATCTCCCTCGCTGCAGCTGGCTCCACACTCAGGGACCACTGGACCTGCCCAGGGTGGAGGGTGCAAATGTTGACTCAGGCTAATGATCAGTTCAGGGCATTTCTGATCATGAACTGAGGCTGACTCAGCACCAGCTGATGTACAAATTTTGCATCTGAGTCACCTTTTTTTTCAGATCAGATAGCTTCACAGCAGCTCTATTAATAAACGTGACTGTGAATGCAGCCCAAACAGCTCTGAATCCTTCCTCAGCCCACCTTCTCTTCTTGGAAGTGTGAACTTGGGAGATGGGCCAGGCCTTGGGGTGCAGGACACCTGATGGAGCCACGTGGAAAAGCCACATCCTGCTGAGGAGGACCAGCTCACCTGCCTGCTAACTACTGAGACAACCAGCATTTTCCTTTCGAGTAGGCCACCGACCAAACCTGATGAGTCACTTTGTGTTTTTCATTTGCCTGAAGCTGAGACACAATGCACGTACAGCAAGAAGGACTAGAATGATTGGTAAAGATTTTAAATGAAAATAAATGGACTATTTCCTATTTTTTAGAGGATGGAGGATTCAAAGGTAGTCTCACCATCCCATTTACTTAGTTATAAGATATTTCATATCACATTGTATATGTCATCTGTTCCGTGCACTCAGTATAGTTTATTTAGAAATATAATTTGGGCTGGGTGTGGTGGCTCATGCCTGTCATCCCAGTACTTTGGGAGGCCGAGGTGGGTAGATCACCTGAGGTCAGGAGTTCGAGACCAGCCTGACCAACATGGAGAAACTCCATCTCTACTAAAAATACAAAATTAACTGGGCGTGGCGGCGGGTGCCTGAAATCCCAGATACTCAGGAGACTGAGGCAGGAGAATCGCTTAAACCTGGGAGGTGGAGGTTGCGGTGAGCCTAGATGGTGCCATTGCACTCCAGACTGGGCAACAAGAGCTAAATCCATCTCACAACAAAACAAAACATAATTTGGATAGTTGTCATTGTTTTAGCCATTCATTTTATTTATTTATTCTGCAAATGCCAATTCTGTGCCTGGAACCCTGCTCAGTACTGGTGATTCAGTGGTGAGCAAAATACACACATTCTGCTCTCCCAAGACTGACATGTCACAGATGTCAATTAAACACATACACACACACACACACACACACACACACAAAGAGCTGTAACATTTACACATAGAGTTATAACTTATACATGCACACACAGATGCACGCACGCACACTCACACAGAGCATCATAAACAACATCTTCTGTGAAAGAATAGTCTAGAATGCTATAGAAGCATAGAATAGAGGGTCTGACTTAAATTGCTGGGAAAATGTGGTCAGGGAAGTTTGTGCTAAAACAATAATGCTTAAGCTGGGATGATAAGGAAGAGTAGGAGGTAGGCAGGGTGTGAGTATGCGTGTGTCTGGGAGGAGGGAGGTGCTGTGCACTGAGAGGGAAGAGCCGGCATGACTGACCTGCCAGGGGACCCTACCTGGCACATCAAGGCACTTAATAAGGGACCAGAAGGCTGGTGCCTGGGGCTGAGGTGGGTGCCGCAGAATGAGTTTGGGAAGTTTATCCTAGGGGCGGTGGAAATCCACTGAGGGTTCTGAGCAAGAGGTAACAGGCTCCCACATCTATCCTAAGACGACTCTTGGAACCCCATGGGGAATAGTCTAGAAGACTACTCAGGAATCTTGGCAAAAGGCCAGGTGAAAACAGCTGAAGCCGTCATGGTCAGAATGAGACTAGACAGATTTGATCTCTGTTTGGAGATAGAGTCAGCTTGGCTTGTGAGTGGATCAGACGGTGGGGGTGGTTGTCAGGGATGGGTTCCAGATTTCTGGTTTCTGGCTGGATTATGGTGTCTTTGCAGCCTTTCTTGGTCACTGCACCAGCCTCATCTCCTCCTGGGCTCTGCAGCAGCCTCCTAACCAGACTCATGCTTCTGACCCCTCCAGCCACATCCTCCTCAAAACCACAGAGCGAGCTCATGCAGAGTGAGCTTTTATGAACCTAAACCAGATCCTGTACATCTTCAGCCTAATACAGTCCCACGTTTTCCTACTGCATTCAGAATGAGGTTCTACATCTTTGCCTTTCCGTGGTGACCATCAGGGCTGTTCACCAGCAGCCTGGTCTCCCTTCTCCCCAGAACATGATGGGGTTGCCCTTGCCTGACTGACAGGCAGGCTGAGCTATGGGACTTAGGGTCAATGAAATGTGGTTGTAGGTGATATGTGTCACTTCAAGGTCAAAGACTTCAGAGACAAAGCATGATTCTCCTTGTTAATCCTCAGTGAACTTAAGGAGTGAGCAGGAAAATAACTTTTACTATTCGAAACTGCTGAACCATGGGGACTGTTTGTTACTGTCACCTAACCTAGGATTTCCTGACTGATACACATAGATTTCAAGCCAACAAGACCTGGCCTTCTTAACTATCTGACCTCATCTCCAACTACCCTCCCTCCTGCTCCATGTCCATGCCCAGCTCATTCCCACTTTGTGGCCTTTGCATCTGCTGTTTCCTTTCCTTTGCAAGTTCATCTCTTACCTTGTTGAGTGACCAGCTCCCCACATCAGCAGCCCAAATGTTCCTTCCTTAGAGACGCCTTCCTAGGAGAGGAATCTAAACACCCTGTGGCATACCAATACCACTCAAGGAAAATTAATCTATGAGAATAATTAGAAACTTAGAAAAGAGAAGCACAACATGTTTATTATAATTTAGTCCTAGGCTTCCCAACACTCTTGTTTGATCATTATCTGGAATTAGCTGGTCAATGTGTTCATTCTTTTATTATCTGTCTTCCCCCTAGAAAATGAAAATGGTATGAATGTCACCTAGGTGGTTCTCACTCTCTTTCTGGGAAAAATAAACTCTGCCTGTGTTGAATGAATAAATGGGAAAATCTGAAGGGAGAGAAGTCTGAAGACTCAAGATGAGGCATGTGGTTTCACACAGGTTGAGTTTGAGGCTCCCATAGGACCACCAGGTGGCTGTCACATGAAGGAGGCGTTTGGATGTGCAGGTCTGGATGGCGTGAAATGTGTGAGTCACTGGCATACTAACAGTGTTTGAAGCAGGCCGGGCGCGGTGGCTCACGCCTGTAATCCCAGCACTTTGGGAGGCCGAGGCGGGTGGATCATGAGGTCAGGAGTTCAAGACCAACCTGGCCAAGATGGTGAAACCCTGTCTCTACTAAAAATACAAAAAAATTAGCCAGGCATGGTGGCGGGAGCCTATAATCTCAACTCGTCGGGAGGCTGAGGCAGAGAATTGCTTGAACCCAGGAGGCAGAGGTTGCAGTGAGCCAAGATCATGCCACTGCACTCCAGCCTGGGCAACAGAGCAAGATTCTGTCTCAAAAAAGAAAGAAATCTTGAAAACAAATGAGATCGGCCAGGCGCAGTGGCTTACACCTATAATCCCAGCACTTTGGGAGGCCAAGGCTGGCGGATTACCTGAGGTCAGGAGTTCAAGACCAGCCTGACCAGCATGATGAAACCCTGTCTCTACTAAAAATTAAAAATTAGTCTCGTGTGGTGGCGCATGCCTGTAATCCCATCTACTAGAGAGGCTGAAGCAGAAGGATTGCTTGAACCTGGGAGCCAGAGGTTGCAGTGAGCTGAGATCTCGCCATTGCATTCCAGAAAATAAATGAGATCAACCAGTACACAAAGATGGTGAAGTCTTTCTTTTATTTCTTTCTTTATTTATTTTTTTGAGATGGAATCTTGCTCTGTCACACAGGCTGGAATGCAGTGGCACAATCTTGGCTCACTGCCACCTCCTCCTGCTGAGATAAAGCAATTCTCCTGCCTCAGCCTCCCAAGTATCTGGGATTATGGGCACATGCAACCATGCCTGGCCAATTTTTGCATATTTAATAGAGATGGGCTTTCAACATATTGGCCAGGCTGGTCTTGATCTTCTGACCTCAAGTGATTCACCCACCTTGGCCTCCCAAAGTGCTGGGATTACAAGTGTGAGCCACTGTGCCTGGTCTGAGAAGCCTATTTTTTAGTTAGGATCCTCCAGAGAGATAGAGCTGGTAGGAATTTAGAGAGCTGTTGAGAGAGAGATGTGAGAAAGGGGTTTCTTGGGAATTAGCTTACTCAATCACAGAGGCTGAGAAGTCCCTCAACAGGCTGTCTGCAAACTGGTGAACAAGGGAAGCTGGTAGCACAGCTCAGTCCGAGTCTGACAGCCTTCACACCAAGGAGGCCAGCAGGGTCCCTCTCAGTATCTTCCCTCTGAGGCTGAAGGCCCAAGAGCCTGGGGACCTGCTGGAGCCAGTCCCAGAGTCCAAAGGCTGGTGAACCTGAAATTCTGAAATCCAAGGGCAAGAGAAGATGGGTGGTGTCCCAGCTCTGGAAGACAGAGACTCAGAATTAGTCCTTCCTCTGCCTCTGTGTTCCATCTGGGCCCTGACTGATTGGATGATGCCTGCCCGCCCTGAAGGCAGACGTTTCCTATTCAATCCACCGACTCAAGCTTGATCTCCTCTGGAAACAGCCTCACAGACACCCGTGAGGCAGTCCAGTCACTCTAGTCAAATGCCAAACCACCTGGGAAGCAGAGGAATGGATTCAGTGCCTACTGAAGCACTGAGAATGATGCTTTACCGGCTGTCTGATAGATTCCTTAATGCAGTCACGTTGACACCACGGATCAGCCTTCACAGGTATTTCCATCTTAGTCACTTTTGTGCTGTTATGACAGAATACCACAGGCTGGGTAATTTATAAAGAATACACATGTGTTTCTCACAGTTCTGGAGACTGGGGAGTGGAAGGTCAGGGCAGCAGCAGGTCTGGTCGTCTGGTGAAGGCTGCCTCCTCCGGAGGGAGGGAGGGACACTGTGTCCTCACCTGGCAGAAGGCAGGACGGCGAGCAGGCTGAATGCAGAGGGAAGCCTCTTCTGTGAAGCCCTAAGTCCCATTCAGGAGGGAGGAATTTTGTGCCTTCATTACCTCTTTTTTTTTTTTTTTTTTTTTTTGAGACGGAGTCTTATACTGTTGTTCAGAGTGCAGTGGCACTATCTCAGCTCACTGCAACCTCCGCCTACTGGGTTCAAGTGATTCTCCTGCTTCAGCCTCCTGAGTAGCTGGGATTACAGGTACCCACCACCAAACCCAACTAATTTTTGTATTTTTCGTAGAGACGGGGTTTCACCATGTTGGCCAGGCTGGTCTTGAACTCCTGACCTCAAGTGATCCACCCACCTCGGCCTCACAAAGTGCTGGGATTACAGGTGTCAGCTGCTGCACCCAGCCCTTCCTCACCTCTTAAAGGCCCCACGTCTCAATACCGCCACAGGAGGACATACTGGAGGGGACCCATTCAAATCACAGCATCTGCATCAGCTGGCGTGCGTCTTCCTCTCTCTTCTTCGTTGCTTTGCTTCTTGCCTGATATATCTGCCTCACCCTTCATTCCTAACCTTTCACTCGCCTTTTGGTTTAAGTGTTCCTGTTAGGAACAGAAAATGGCTACACTTTTTGAAAACCTGCTTTGTCTTATTTTTTAACTATGGGATTTGCACAATTCTCTTTTCACTCATTCTTGCCTTGTGGTTTCACACTTTCTCTCTCTGGGGCCTCACTGTTGTTCTCTTCATTTCCTATCTTTTAGAATTAAGAATATAATATATAATATTCATATTGATGTTAATATTGTTTATTAATATTAAGTATATATTTATTTATATGAATTTTCTCTTGTATTTGAAGGAAGAGACATTCAGTTCTTAGTCTTTAATGTTTGGTTTACAAAGTTGTGTGTATATCTATGGTTTAACTGTCAGAGTTTAGAAGAAGCAAACAGGAATTTTGATGATGCCTTATCCACAGAAAGAACTGCCATCCTCTCCTTCGTACCCTGACTTTTGTTAATTTGCCGTGATAAACCAACGGTGTTGTTATAATACCACTGTTTTCTTACTTGTTGTAGAAATATTCTTTTGTAAAAATAGACCAAGGCCTTTACCATTCAGATTAGAAACAGGACATCCGATGATGACTTGTGCTTCTCCGTGAAACTCCATTAGCAGCTAGTGGATTTCCTCCTGGCCTGTGGACTTTCTTTTTTTTTTTTTTTTTTTTTTTTTTTTTTTTTTTTTTTTTTTTTTGGGTCAGACAATTTTTGGCCCCCAGGCCCCTCTAATTTTTTATGTTTTTTGAGGGTGGTGGGGTTACCCCA
>CAUYLG010027707.1:0-57712 GCA_963573385.1 Cacajao melanocephalus | reverse complement strand
CCATTGTTAAGCACAATTATTGGCATAAAAGAGGTTTTTAATACCCATTTTTAGACTGCATTCTAGCCTGGGCAATAGAACAAGAATCCCTTTCTCTCTCCCTCTTTCTCTTCCTCTTTCTTTCTCTCTTACATTCTTTTTTTCTTTCTCTCACTCTTTCTTTCTTTCTTCTTTTCTCTCTCTTTCTTTCTTTCAAAAAAAAAAAAAAGAAATTAATGCTGAGAAAGTTCATCTCCTATTCCCTCAGCCACTACTTGTGGGTAACTCTAGGTGATCTTTAGTAAATTGACGTGAGAATCTGAATGATTGGCAAAGATTGTTGAGAGTGATGAGAGACAGAAGCCTGCTGTTCACATAGTTCCTCCTCGTTTCCTCCTCCTCTCACCAATGATTATGGAGTAAATATGTCAGGAAGAAAAGCTAAATTGAAAAAAACAGGAAATTACTTATTGCAATTTGGAATATGTTCCATTTTCTCTTTCTTCTTCATTCCAACATAACATGCCCTAGTAAAATTGTTAAATTTCCAGATGAAAAGAAGGATGTAACATCTTATAAAAATAAGTAACTTTCCCAACAAATCACCCCACTTGGGATCTTGTACATTAATGATTTTATGTAAATTTGTATGTATTAGTTTGTACTCAGTAGATGTTCAATAAATATATAAATGGGCGCATAAAAATTAGTGAGGCTTAACAGAAGCTCTTTTGTCAAAGTGGAATAACAAAATCAGATCTTAGAAAGTTATCGTCGCAAGGTGAAGAATTTTTAATAGATAAACTCACTGAACCAATTGAAAGCCAGCAGTCATTGACTAGTGTCTCTTTTAAATAATTAATTCATTTCAACAATTTATTGTAGTCTGCTGTGCAATAACTTTATTAGTCAGTTTTGTTTTTAGTAGAGATGGGGTTTCACCATGTTGACCAGGATGATCTCGATCTCTTGACCTCATGATCCGTCCACCTCAGCCTCCCAAAGTGCTGGGATTACAGGCATGTTTTAAGCATTAGAACCAGATACTTTTATTTTTATTTTATTTTATGTATGTATGTATGTATGTATGTATCTTAGAAGCAGAGTTTTACTATATTGCCCATGCTGGCCTCAAACTCCTAGGCTCAAGTGATCCTCCCACCTTGGTCTCCCAAAGTTCTGGAGTTACAGGCATGAGTTACCATGCCTGGCCACGAAAAACTTTTAAAGACAAAAAATGAGAGACAGGAAGATGTAGCTTCCAGTAAGGCCCAACAGTTGTGGAACTCCAAAGCTGCATCTACAGCAGACAACATCAATCTAAGTCATAAGCTACATATGAGTTTAAATTCCAAACTTGTCCCTTCATTATCATATTTCAACTCATTGTACTTTAGAATGTAAACCCTTCTTCTGGTGGTTACTCACTGAAAAAGTCTTAGAAATCACTGAAGTCAGAAGCTTCAGGACAGGCCATGCAACCACATACATAAAAGTGTCTGGTTCTAGTGGCTTATGTCTGCAATCCCAGTACTTTTGGAAGCAAAGACAAGAGAATTTTTGAGCCCAAGAGTTTGAGACCAGCCTGGGCAACATAGTGAGACCCTGTCTCTACAAAAATTTTGAAAATGAAAAAAATAAGTTTCAGCACAAATTTTTCAAAGGGTTGCTTTATATTTTTGTAGGAAAAGTCATAGCACTTGCCATACCTGCAGAAAATATCATGTGAAAATATTAGGTTGAACAGGGGTTTTGATTTAGTTATAGATCGGGGAATAAATCCTGAAACTTTTGAAGCTAATGTCATAGAGGTTTCTATTAAGCAACTCTTTGTGTCATAAAGTCCTAAACTAAGTTTGAATCCAGGAAAACAATTTTTATGAATTACATTTCACGAAAAATCATTTCATCTTTAATAAGCATCCAAAATAAATCTCCATTAATGGAACTGAGAAAATGTAAAGTTGCTACATAACATTTTCTTCCTTCATTTCACAAACATTTATTATCTTCCTCTTCTGTGTTAGGCAGCATGCTCAGCTTTGTATAAGGTTTTATAATGAATACAAATGCATCATCTCACTTGAACCTCCTAACAGCCCTTAGGGACTACTGTTATTATTTCCACTTTACAGTCAAATAAATGGAGGTCTACAGAATTTAAGTGCCTGAGATCAGTAAATAAGAAATGGAGCTCATTCTTAACCCACAATTTTCCCATGGAATTGGATATCTTGCTTAAAACTATGTTAACTACTATGTTCCAAAATAAAATCTTCACCAGATTTTAAGTCACAATAATTTAGATTTTCCATGTTCCTTTCAACCAATCAAAGCTTGAGAGGTTTCGTAACAAAACCACAACCCTTTACAGCATGGTTTTGTGAGTTGTCCCTTTCTAAGTGAGACATGTTATTTTGGGCAGTCTCATGTGATGAAAGAGATAATGGGCTCTTTGGGCAGTAATAAAAACAAAATTACTGCTCTAACAGCAAGTAAAATAGAAATCGAAACCTAAAAAAATAGGATTTTCTGATTTCACAGATAAGCCATCAAGAAGCTTTGGGTTTTACGTCTCAGTGTTATTTTCCCTGTCACTTAAAATAATAACACGCCAATGTATGGTGTCTGGGCTCATTTTAACATATAAATGAACAATTCATATTCTTGCTTGAAAACATAGGCTTTCCACATACAGGATGAACAATAAGGAAATGTGGGAAGGAGGTGCACCTGAAGCTCTGCTGGCCTGGCCTCCCCGCAGCCTTCCCTGCTCCGCAGCACAAGGTGCCACAGAGCAGCAGGTCAGGGAGGGATGAAGGGAGACCCAGCCAGCATTGCCCTCAGGAGCCCCCAGGGGAGCTGGGGCTTCATGGTTACACACAATCAGGAAAGCCTGGGTGTTTGAGATGGAACATCCCTGAGACAATACCTTTTTGTTTTTTTGTTTTGTTTAGTTTTGAGGGTGAAAATCCGGGTGGCATGTAACCAACCACCAAAGCCCAAAAGTGAAAATCTTAGGGGAAAGAGGTCACACCCAGTAGTTCAGGCAGAAAAGTCTGTTTTGGCAGATGTAGCAAATGAATGAGGAGTAAAATGAAACAGCACAGGGAAAGAATCACTAGGAATTCCTGAGCAGAAGAAATTTTAAAAACTGAAGGAGTACAGATTTTATCCAATTTTCAAGCTAGGAAATTAGCCTGCCACAGCTTTATAGTTGCTGGCAGAAGATACAAAACTCTTAGGTAGGAAACAAAAGACTTTATATCCAGAGCACAGCAAGCAACATTAGCATCAGCATATTTACATCAATTTCCCTTGTTCCCAAATTCCTAGGGGCAATGTTGATGGACCCTCAGAGGTGTCTGCACATGCATGGGTTACATTATGGGAATGGAAGACTGAGCTTAGGGAACATGAATCTCATAATGGCAATAAGCATGCTGGCCTTTTGCTCTGGAGGAAGACACTATATCTGTCTGCCAAGGAAGTTCACCATACAGATATGTTGAAAAGATAGGAACAAAAAGCAATCAGTGTCTCTTTTGCAAGATATATACAAATGCAAGAGACTCAGGGAGAATTTTGTCTGCCAACAAAGAGCTGCCTCCTGGGAGGTTCTACAACCAGGTCTTCAGCTGTGGTCACTTGAAAGAACAACTGTGACCCAATCACAGAATCACAGTGTACTTTCTGAAAAGCTAGACAAGAAGGAAAGAATCTGGATTACACTGGGCTCCCTAAAAACAGACGTTAAAATGAAGATTCACATGCAAATAATAACTTATTAATGAAATTACTCCAGGACAATCCTGTAAGAAACTACTATAAGTGAGTCCCCAAAGCTGAGCTATAAACTCATAGACACTTCCAGTCTTTTGAGCTGGCAAACAAAATGACTCCAGTAGTTGAGGGGCAGACTTTCAATGAGTCACAGTTTCAAGTCATCAGATGCAAAAGCACATTGAAGTCAGGGAGAAACACAGGGAAATAATAAAAGAGAGCTAAGGGGGTCTGGGCCAGATGCCAACAGTGTTTGCTATGAAACAAGAAGTCTCCAGGCAAGTTATTGCCTCAAAAAGCTTATAATTTTCCATCTTTTGTTCATTCAGTAATGAGTCCCTACTATGTGCCAAACACAGTGCTAGGTGCTAATGGTACAGCGATAAATAACACACAGTCCATTTACCTAAAACGTTCACAGTTCAGTGCAAGAGACAGACAAGTAAACCAACATGTGATATCTTGGTGAGAATGAGGACAAAAGGAAAGCAAAGAGTGACTGAGAGTCAAAGATGGCATCACAGAGGGGTTGGCTTCTTAATTAGGTCTGAAATGTGAGTAAGAGTTCTCCAGCCAGATTATTCTCTCCAGGAGCAGGTAAGAAAGGGAAAGAAATGCCATACAAATCCCTCTAAAATCCAAAGCACACACATGGCCCCTTTTGAAAGTATGGACAGACAGGTGTGCAGTATAATGGTTAATATTGTGACATACCCTCAACTTCTAATGGGAACCCAGGTCACAGTTCATCCTCAGTTCTCCCACGCAAAAGAGGAAGGCAGCATGAGTTAAGGTCAAGGGTACTTTGGGGCCATGATAGTAGAGTACAAAGTACTCAATGGAATGTGTGAAGAAATTAAAAACTGTTATTGCATTTAATTCTCTTTAAAATGGTAATAATAGTGCCATTGTGGGAATCTGTCTCTTGGTCATTTCCTTTCCCAAGGTTCTTCCCTGTATTATATTGTTTTTCTCTCCTTCCTTATCCTTCTTTCTCTTCTTCTTAAGCTCTGATGATAACATAGAGACCTCCAAAGCTTAAGGTCAAGTGGGAGTCAGGAGAACCATGAAAAGGAAACCCCAATACTTCCTTATTGCCCCCAAAGAGAAGAGAGCTAGACTGGACCATATGGAAATTACAAAGACTCTTTCTCCTGCTCTGGTTTGTGGTTTAAACTAAAATCAGGCTTCTTTGAGTTCTTTCTTTAACTATTGAACTCACACTAATCTTTGTCCATTAATTCACATCCTGTGTCAGCCAGGATTCCAGCTGAAAGCAGACAGCACACAGATATGGTATGTCTTCAGAGATTTGGGGGCAAACAAGACCACTGTGCCTTTACCCATAATAGATGCCAAATTCCAAGCAACACATTATTCAGGCTGTCCTTCAACAAGTATAAAAGTCACAAAGAAAAATGTCAGAGCCAAAGACCACACACTGCCTAGACCCCAAGGCCCCACCACATGGCACAATTTCAGGAGTGCAGAGAAAAATACCTTCTCTGACCACAAACCATACCCTGAATTTCACAATTCCTCCATCCATAGATGCACAACTGTTTTATTTTTACCTGAAATTTGCACCTCAACCCAAAGGGTCTTATTAAATACAAATGAGCAGATGTATACAGTCAACATCGTCAACAAACATTTATTGATGACCTGCTATTTTCTCTGTGCTAATTATTTAATAGTTAGTGGTCAATAAAAGAGGTATCTTTACCTGCTCTCAAGGACTTTAGACGAGAGACCAAAAAATAGACATACATATAAATAAAGATATGAAAACAAATTATGATTCATGTTATGTAGAAAAAGTACAGAATGTTATAAGTGTTATTAATCATGGATAAAAGGAACTATTCTACTACAGATTGAGTGGTCAGGAAAGGCCTTCCTAGCCAAGGCTTGACAGGTCAGTAAGAGCCTACCAGACACTAAGCTAAGAGAAGAGCTTGACGTATAATGACTAGCATATGCAAACATAAGCAAGAAAGAGCTCAGGGTGTATTAGGAATAAATAAACACTAACGTGGTCAAGGCACCATGACAAAAAGGAAACAGCCTAGGTCATATTAACTGTGATAAAGAGTCAGGGTTTATTTTGACTGCAATGTTTTAAGAGAATAGTGGTAATTTATATTTGGGTTTTTTTTTAAATGTATTTCTGGTTTGGGGGTAGAGAATATATTTGAAAGGTGAGAAGAGTAGTATCTTAGGCCATTTTGTATTGCTATAAAGGGATACTTGAGGCTGGGTAATTTATAAAGAAAAGAGGTTTACTTGGTTCATGGTTCTGCAGGCTGTAGAAGAAGCATGGCACCAGCATTTGTTTCTGGTAAGGGTGTCAGACTCATGATGAAAGCTGAAAGACAGGAGGCATGTACAGAGATCACACAGAGAGTGAAGCAAGAAAGAGGGAAGAAGTGCCAGACTTTTGAACAACTAGCTCTTGAGGAAACTAATAGGGGAAGAACTCGTGCACTCCCCACCAGGGAAAGTATTAATCTATTCATGAGAAGAACCACCCCCATGACCCAAACATCTCCCATTAGGCCCTACCTCCAACACTGGGAATCAAATTTCTCAACATCAGATTTTGAAGGGACAAACATCCAAACTGTAGTAAGTAGGCATGAGAGAAGTGGGCTTGAGGGGAAGATAACTCCACCCTACCTGCCCCCCAACTCCCCACCCACCCACCGCACCACCATCCAAGTCTAGAGCCATCAAAGACAATTTATCCCTGCTTCATTCATTTGCCTGAAGTTGGTCACACTTGAAGGGGTGTGAGCAAGACAAGAGGTACTCCCTGTATTTGTTGTAATTTCCAAGGATAGACTTGGAATCAAACTTGGAGTTAAACAAAGAATGCAATGCCAAAGCCACCCATTTAGAAATGAATGAATGAGAATGAATGAATGAATGAATCTGACCAAGCAGATACTCCTTTATTATCCACAAATTAATTTCTGAATATATTTGTGTTGGCTATTGGAGTGAGGGCAAGGGCTATAAATGCAGACAGAATTAGGGAATGGTTTTGGCTTTAGCAATTGCCCCATACTTGGTATAACATAAATCATCAATAAAGTGTTTTTCTACTAGGAGATTGTGTTTTACATATACAAATCTCATAGTTTGTGTTTATTGAAAACATTCAGACACTGGAATGTAATTTATGTTTTTAATTTGTCTACACCAGTAAATAACATCCCACTTAGCAACCAGTAACTGGGCAGAGCATTTACTTCTGAAATACAGGGTCCACACCTGTTCTGGCCATCACCATGCTTGGGGCTGCTGATCCATAAAACCATGATCAATGTGTTCAATAAATATTTATAAACTCCGTGGGAGAATGAGTAAATCCTTATAATCTTTCTGTTTACCAGAAGAATCAACCCAATACAGAACTTGCTCCACTGTCTGTTATGCCTTTAATTAACAACATTGGTATCCCTTTTTATTTCATGACATTTATTACAGGGTAACTATGCACCAATTTGTCATCTTCAATATCATTGTACATTCAATATGGCATTTTTCATATTACAGTTTTTAATTTATAAAGTGTATTTTATTATACATCAGCATTCACTTAGGAAACCCATTGGAAAACCGGCTTACACTAATTTCCTTTCAAAATCTTTCTTTGTGCAAAGCCTGAAAGTGTACAAAACACATTCAAAGTCTTGAGGATAGCTCTAAGAATGAACAAGGTTGGAGACCTATTTTCAAAGGCCTTTAAACTAGGAGACAACCCAGTTGGCAACTAAACCCTATTGAATCTATCCATTAGTACTTCTCCAAACCATCCCCATAGCTACTGATCCAGTTCGGACCCTTGCCATCACTTAACTGGACTATTGCAATAGTCTCTTAACTGTCACTTTAAAAAGAAAGCTGTCTTTTCTTTCCTCTTGCCTTCACTTAAGACTAAAATATATTTTGAGAAAAGACAATATCATCAATCCAGGGCATAGAGATTTTAATAAATGGGCTTTTGACATGTTACGTCATAAATGAACCTTCCAACTTTGTAAGTGGTCCTTTGACAGGATGCATCATGTCAATCTATAGCTCAGAACCTTTACTGATTTAATCCATAATTCATATAGTAATGGATCCTGAAAATTCCATTGCTTCCTCTCCTCTATCAAGGGCAGCTCTGCTAGTACAATTTGAGATTGATCAGTTGGTGCTATGTGACTCAAACTGCATGGTATTGTCTGAATGGACAAATCAGTGGTCCCTCACCCAGTGTTTCTCAAACTTAGGTCATTATTGGACCACTTTACTACTTTGGCTGTACCCACTTACCTTTGTACTATTTTCATCCTAATTTAAAGAAATCAAACAATTTCTTAGCTTACTTGTAAAGGCAATTTTAACCTACAGGCACAAACAGAAAAAATTTCAATTGTTCTTTAAAGAAGCTTCTACAATACCATGAAGAGCAGAGCTAATTCATGTAGCAACAGTAGAAAATCTTTCCCACAATTTGAGAAAGACTGAACTAGAAACTTCATAACCTACACCAATCAGAAAGGGAGCTAGGGAATAATAATAAGACATTATAGTTAATTCAACATTGGCTTGACTTAGCATAAGTAAAATTAAAATGGGCATGTGACCTGTGTATCACGAGGGTCTTCCATGAATCCCGTGGTAGCTATGCTGGCCAGACCTCCCCGCCGAGGACGGGCTTGGAAGCATTCATTTCATTGTCTGCTTTTTAATAGAATCAGATGGCTTTCTTGAAAAATTGAAATCCTAAGAGGATCAGGGGATGAATAAGGAGAGAAAAAATGATTTTTGGTGAATAATGTTAAAGATATGGAAAGGAAGGAAAACACGAAGACATGGCAAGGAATCATATAAGCGGAGCATACACAGCCCGAAGACAACTTGGTAGCTCTCCAAGAAACATGTTGGCTTACTGCACATGCATTAACCTGAAAATATTAATACTAATTATACATAATAAAGAACATAAAAATCTTCTGAAATGTTAACTATTCTTTAGCTATGTACATCTAAATGAGAACAGCAGCGACACACTTTTTTTTTAAGAAATAGATATTCTTTTGCTTGGAATATATGGGCAGAATCAGATTAAATTTCAGTTGCTATGAATTTTTTTTTGGTTTTGGTGCTAATGAATAATGTTAGGATGTCAATGGTAATAGTAACAAAGATAGTAACAATTTCTGGCAGCATATAACTTTACGTAACTACAGTTCCTTTTATTGATGGACATTAGACCACTCAACAGAACCTCTAATTTAACCCATGTCTCCTCAGCTAGAATAATTTCATTCATGTTTCCTTGTTTCTTTTCATTCATTCTTCTACCCACTATATGTTTGGCCCCTCAACTATATTTTCTGTTGGGAGTATAGCAGACAAATGCATTCACACACTTCATCTGCTACTCCTCCTGCCAAATTACCTGCAAATTACCCTGAAGCCAGGGTCTTTTTTCAAACACCCATGCTTCCTTCAGACAAATCCATTTACAGTAGAAAATAAAGAAGGAACTAGAAGATGTGACACTCTGCTGCCCAAGCACCATATGGGTACAAGAATGGCTGGAGCCTGCCAAACTTAGGACTGGGAACCCAGCTATAGCTTTGTTGTTATTTCTGTCATTTCTGAGCTACGTGGCTCAGAAAACCAGCACCAGACCATTCATCTTCTTCCTTGCAATTCTGATTGAATTGAATGGGAAGAATCCAAGAGCCCATATAACCACTGCCAGCTCCTGGGCTTCTTCCCATCACTGAATTCTGTTTGCAGGACATTTTTCAACACAACTCAGAATTACCTTCTAGAAAAAAGTGTCCTATTGGTAGTATCAAGCTCAGTTAAAATGAAGGTGACTTATAGAACTTATTTTTGGATTAGAAATTAAAATGTCTTATAACACAGTTCGTGCTTTGAACTACAGACCTTGCTCTACATATAAGGTTGGGGAAAATTTTATAGGCAGCAACTCCAATAATTACATCGAAACAAAAAGAGCTATTTTTCCTTATTGTTTCACCCTAAGGAAATATATTGTCCTGGGATTTCACTTAGGAATCTTAATAGTAAAGTGATTCATTTTCAGTTATTCCAAAATGGTATACATTTTCAGTCAAATCAAATCAGTGCATGTTTGAGTGCCTACCTCTGGAAGGCACTTGGCTGAGGCAGTGGAAAGAACAGGAAGATATATAGTAATGTATGATGGCTGCCCTCAGGCTGTTGATAAATAAAATATAAGATACCAAGTTAAACTTGAATTTCAGATAAGCAATGAATTATTTTTAACAATATCTCTTTAGTATAAGTATGTCCTATACAATATTTGGGATATATTTATACTTTAAAAGTTGTTCATCATTTAAATGAAATCCAAATTACCTGAACATCTTGTATTTTTATTTGCTAAATCTGAAAACTCTACCTAGAGCAGAAGAATCATCTAACAGTTACCAAGTGCCAACTATGTACTGGTGACTGTTCTTGAATCAGATGGGTTAATAAGACAAACAAAAATTTCTGCTTTAATGGACTTTGAGTCTAATAATAAATAAGAAAATAAAGAGGTAATTATAAATACATGACATGTATTACAAACATATATTATGGAAAGGGAGCTATATGGTGAATACTTATCGGAGTAGTGAGCATCAACATCGTATAACATGGTCAGCTGCAAGATGAAAATTTGCTAGCCAGGAGAGGATTGGAAAGAAAGACTTCTAGGCAGACAACTTCATGCATAAGGGCTCTGATGTAGAATAAGTCTCACTGTACCAAAATTCAGTGTCATACAGTTTGCATTTCTTTCCTGTACATTGCAGGACCGCCCTGTACATTATAGGACAGTAGTCCCTCTAGCACCTCCCAGTCACTGAGACAACAAAACATTTTCCCACATGCTTTTAAGAGCGATTCCTCACCAGGCCAGGGCTCTCAACCTTCCCTGCCTCCCACAGCATTAAAGCTCACTGCATAGGGGGAAACAAGGCCCCACCATACCAAGCTCTGTGGGTCATGCTTTAAATGAGTGGCTAAACAATACTCCTCTAGTAAGTAAGATAAAAGAATCATAGGAAGAATGAGACCACCTCAGTCCTGATTATTGACTAAGTTTTTTATTAGGCAGCAAATGCTCTGAGGCCAGAGCAGAAGAGCTCACAGTTGACCCCCTGGCTTGGAAAGATTGTCCTAGAGGATGAGAATGCAAGACTTGAAGGATACGTCCAGGCAAAAAAGGTAAACAGAAAACAGAGACCACTCCCAGTCAGAAGAAATGGTGTGAACCCAGGATCATTGCCCCCAAAAAAGAATGATCTCCCACTCTTCTGGGCTAAACAGACCCAGAAAGCTCTCTACTCAACACATAACCGTGGCTCGGCATTTATGTTGACAAGAGGCTGGTTCCCAGTAGGTACCCAAAGTGAAGACAGAGAAGTAGAGCCACCTATCCCCACTCCCCAACAATCTGTTCTTACCCATTTGAAGCTGGGAAGCAGACTTCCATTGCACTACTCTATGCGATGTAAAGGGAGAGGCACCACAAGCCTACTTTAGCAAGTCCGATGTTAAAAACCCAGATGTATTGAAAAGATAAAAGGGAAAGAAGGCTCTGATTTGGTTTAGATAATAAGCCTAAGAATTTCCAACAGTTTTACTGACACTAGAGAATGCGGCACTCAAGCACCCAGATGACACCTTGTGTCCCCTACTGTACCCTGCAAACCCTGGCCAGCTCACACCACTTATTCTCATCCCAAACACATCTTAAACCTTGCTCATATTGTTCGCTAGGACTAGAAGCCCATTTCCCACATGTCTGCCTGAAAGACTCCTATTCATCATTCAAAGCTCAACTCAAATATTCCCTTCTCTGTGGAGCCTTCTTTGCTGCTTGAGCGCCACCTACTAACACACTATCTGCTGTGAACTGACATTCAGTCACACGGGTAGACTCCGTGGCCTCTCTTTAGGGCTAACTATAGTATTTTACACATTTTACATTGCAACATTTACCATACCATATTACCCAGTTAGCTGGTTACCTTCTTCTTCCCTCACTTAACTGTGAGATCCTTACAGATTAAGAAAATGTATCCTTGATCCTGCATTAATACAAACAAGACATGTAGTATGTATTCAACAAATACAGGAAGAATGGAAGATGCAAAGGGAAGAAAAGAAGGAGAAAATGAAAGTGAGGGAAGAATAACTTTCCTATTGAATTTAACATATTATTAATTACAAAATTATTATTGAAGCATAACTTTTAAAGAATATACCTGTTGTTCAAAGGAATATACAAGTGTATGATATTCTTTTTAATTTGCAAGAAATGTGTTATCAATGATTATTCACAAGTCAGGGATTCTCCACTGAGAAATGAGTGTAAATCAGGAGCTCTGCTCTAGATTGGTTATAGAAGGAAAGAGGAAAGTTTCTCTTCCACATGAATTTGGGGAACACATGCACATCTCAACACAAAAAAGAACTGATAAATCTTTTGAACAAATTCAAATAAAATTTATATTTATTTGTTTGGCAAATAATTATAACAAATTGTTAAAATTCACAAACTTTATTTTAAATCATAAGGTACCTGCTTCTGTGATCAACACTGTTTTTAACCTATTTCTGATTTTCTTTTTCCCAGCTAGCTATGATCTACTATTATCAAGACAAGGACATAAAAGAAAAGTAGGGCAGGCATGGTGGCTCATGTCTATAATTCCAACACTACATTTTGTGAGGCTGAGGTGGGCAGATTGCTTCCAGTCACAAGTTCTAGACCAGCCTGGGCCAAAAAAGCAAGGTCCCATCTCTGCAAAAAGCAAGGTCCTGTCTCTGGGGAAAAAAAAAAAAAAAAAAAAAAAACACATTAAAATTAGCTAGGCACAATGGTGTGTGCCTGCAGTCCCAGCTATTCAGGAGGCTGAGGTGGGAGGATCACTTGATAGCCCAGGAGTTCAAGGCTGCAGTGAGCTATGATCACTCCACTGCACTCCAACCTGGGCAACAGAGCAGGACCCCATCTCTAAACAAATTAAAATTTTAGAAAAAGAAAAAATCCCACAGAAAATGCAGTATAAAATAACTAGCAAAAAATTAATTTTTTCTGACAACTAAATCTTAGGCAGTGTTACAGAAGATTACACAGAGTACACTTCATGAATATAACTACATAAATAATAATTTTTACGTGGAACAACCAGAAGATGTAAATGATGAGGTAAAAAATGAAGTTACCTAGTGAGGGTGGAGTTCAGGGGGTCTTATTAGTGGCTCCATATTATAATCTAGAAACGTCTTTATGTAGACTAATCATATTGCAGGTCCAGAGGAGATTTACAATCTGATTTGCCACAGAGAAGTCCATGTAATCTTTGTTGAGGACTGACACCATTTTATCTTTGCACGATTCCCTGTTTCTCACACAAGTAATTCCGTCCCTTCTACATTGTCAGCTCTGACAGGCTGATTTAATCTGCAGGATTCTGAATGCCTCTGACCACTGCAGCGAGTCATTAACCTTGACTCGCATAATTGAATTCAAGGTTGATTGCCTGTGACCCTCTGCACTGAGGTCTTCTAAATGTACATATTCATTACGGGCAGCCTTGCTAAACGGATTGCACAGGGAAAGCTGTAGCAGTCGGCCTGTTTGGTATGCAGGGGGCAAAGAGGGCACTAATTGCATGTTAGAGCTGAGGATTAGATTATGAAATGAGTGAGAAAATGAAGATAGATCCTCTGACACTGTCAGATTAGGGGCAGCAACGTGCGGGAATATGACATTGAAATTTACAGTGACATTAACAGAAGGAAAATTAGAAACAAATAGACATTTGACATTTTTTGAAAATCTTCATATTTTCTACCATCACCTAATAAGTGAGATTTGAGAGTTAATGCTTGTATCTGTTTTCATTTGCATAATCACAGCAGAACAATGGAATTTTTTAAGTAGCTTTTTTGAAGACCAGGAAATCACATTATGGTCACCATAACACCACACATTATGCAATATCTAGGCCATGTTTAAATAATTGGTTCTACACACCAGATGCCATTTTGAGTTGCCAGGAAAAGACATTCATACAACTTCAGTAAGCCCTAAGAATATACAACTATTTGTGTTCAAAATTATTGCAAACAATTCTGCCAACCAATACTATAGGATGCAATTTTGGTGAACCAGCTTATAAAATTATCAGCTTTCCTACTTTTTTATTGATTTTGTGTCAGTTCATTGTTAAAACAAGTGCTTACTTGTTCACATTAAACAAGTATTCCAGCACAAGCAGATGCTCAAGTCAATAGCAACAGTTCTGCTACAAATCACTTTCATTTTCTAAAAGGAAACATCCACACTGTTACAAATGTAACAAATAACTAACTAGAGGTGAGGCTGTGAACAAATTTCAAGGACCTTTTTCTTTCCCATTTAGGAGTGGGATACTACTTGAGCAACCTTTCCTCATACTTTTGCCAATTGTGTTATGATTTATTTTAAAGAAAAATGACAGCCTGTCTTTCTGACAATAAAAAGCATACGAAACTTAATGGCATAGGATGTGTAAAAACAAAACACAAAAGCCCCTGGTGTTCAGTGACAGCTAGAAATGAGTGTGACATTAGTTAAAAGTTAAAGACTATCTCTAGAGAAAGCGAGTTCAGTTGTAGTTTGTTTTGCTTTTGCTTGGTTTTTAAAATAAGCCCGTAGAATGGTTCCTGTGGTATCACAAGATAACACTCCAGAAATGTTCCATGGCATTTTTATAATAAATGGTTAACTTGGTTTGCACTGATCTTTAAGAATGAAATTTATTTTTGCCACTTTAAAAACCTCTAAATGGAAGAAGTAACTTCCTAATAATTATGCCTTGCTGAGAAATTGCCTAGTCTGAGTAAGAAATGAACTCATGAATCAAGATTTATAGCCAAAAGAAAGAATTGTGGATGACTTCAGCACCTGGAAACATTCATGCTTTTGAGAGATTGCATAGACGGTCTCCAATTCACCTTCCTGAGACATTTAAATGATTACTGATAGTTGTATTTATACCTGTCATCTAAATCTACTATGTACATAATTAAGTTAACTTTGGAATGAACCAACATTATCTTTTCCTTTAATCAAAAGAAATGAGGAGCACTAGAGTTCACATTGACAAGTGTCAACATCTAAGTTCCAATACCAACTCTGTTATTTTCTAGCTGTCCAGCATTGGGCCAATCACTTGCCATTTCAGATTGGCCTACCTGACAAGGTTTTTATGAAAATAGCTGCAAAATGTCACATAATTTAGGTACTATTAGGGTTACCAAAACTGCTTCAGTTATCTCTTGTTGCCTAACAAGCAGCCCCAAAACAATGGCTTAACACCACAATGATTTGTCACGGTTCAGGATTCTGCAACTTGGCAGTTAAAGCATTTCTCCTGCTGATCTTGCCTGGGATCATTCCTGAGGCTGCTATCATCTCTCTAATGGCTTTACTGAGGTAGAGGGTCCAAGATGGTCCTATTTACATGTCTGGCAGTTGGTGCCAGCTGCTATCAAGGACTCCAGTCTATTCCTCAGTTTTTCTGACAACAACAACAACAAAATACAAAACTTAATGGCATCAGATGTTTAAAAACAAACATCTGATGCCCTTGGTGTTCAATGACAGCTAGTCTACAGTCTCTCATCCTCTAGTAAGCTAAAATGGACTTCTTTACAACATAATGGTCTCAGGGTTTTAAGACGGTAAGAACAGATACCAAAACACTCTTTATGACCTAGACTCTGGAACACACAACATACATCACTTCCACCATGCTCTGTTGGTCAAAGAAAGGCCCAAAGCCAGCCCAGATTCAAGGGAGTAGAGAAATATATTCCACATCATGGTGAAAGAAGTGACAAATTTCCATAGGAAAGGGTCATAGACCCAGGGAAGCTTGATTCATTGAGAAACATCATTATAACAATCTATCCACTAAAACATATATAGTAAGAATGAATGTAAAAGAAAACACACTAATTCATTGATATTTAATTTGTGCTTTCTGGTAGTGCCAAAATGGAAATTGCCTGCCATCTTCCTCTTCCTCTAAAGGCTCATTTAGTATGTGAATGGTTGGCCTGCAGTTGTGACCCACAGGGCTTGATCCTAGTTTTGATTCTGACAGATGTCTTTGGAAGCTTTTGTCACTACACAGTGGCACAATAATTAAGTATGTTTAGCTCTATTTAAGACTCAAAGCATGCATTTAAATACCAGCTCTTATCAATTACTAGCTAGATAGCATTGAGTAAATTACTTACTCTCTCTAACCTTAGCATCCCCATATGTAGAAGGGAACCAATGATAGTAACTACCTCACAGAGTTGTGGTACAGATTAAATTAACATAATTCTCGTGAAGCGCCTAGTGCCATGCCCAACGCACAATACATAATAAGCATGATAGCTGTTATTTGCAGTATTTATCCATATCTGGACTCAGGATGGCATATCATGCTTGAGAACCAGGCCTGTCAGTTCATTATCCAAGGATCTGAGATACAACCTGAGATGTTTACGTCATAATTAAAAATATATTTTACCTGCTTCTTAATACTAACCAAATAGTTAATAACAATGATATAAAAAACAAGCTCTCTTATCTCTCAGTCTGCCCTAAAGCCAAAGGTGTTAAAAGCAAGCTGACTCCACGTTTCTGTTTCTGACCACATCAGACACGGGTGGGAAGTCTTAGCTCTCCTTTCTTTCAATTAGGAAATGTGCATGTGTCCTAAAGGAAAAATGGTATTAGTTCTGTACTTGTCCAACTAACAGTTTAGATCATCCACATTCTCTTCTTTCCTGGTCAGAAAGTTGCATCTTCACCATATTGATCACCCATCATGATTCTTTTCTATTCAACTTCCTACCAGGGCAGAATAAAAAAATGTGAAAGTGTTTTACAAACTCTAAAGCACTGTATACACATAAGTTGTTATATTATTATTATTACTACTACTACTATCTATTATTTAAGACAGTCTCGTCTTCTCAAACAGGGCAAAGCTCTGGGTTATGATTTTACCTGCATGGCCACAATACCCACCACACTATGTTTGGAAAAATAAGTCATCCTTAATGCCAACATCAACAAGTTTCATGAAAACAAAGGAACCAGAAAAATATGTATGAAAAGCAATTTGGAAGATTTTTAAGCTCTAAAGTTAATTGAAGTGACAATATATGGATCATGTGTTAGTTTTTCCTTAACAGACGCAGTACAGCTACTGAGATTCAGTAAATGTTATTGGCATTTAAGACAGCAAACAAAGAAGGTCTGATGTCCATCTGGATTAAATAATGCCAAATAATGACTCATCCAGCACCTACTCTGAACTCATAGAAAACCAGAGCATGTTATAATATGTGTTCTGGACTGGGTCCCCCACAACTAGCCTCTATCACTAGCCTGGGATGTATTGGAGAAGAAAATGTTTATGTGCAGTGTCTCTCCAAAGAAGTCCTCTCTTTTCTTCTGTAGGCTACCCACGACCATACCTCCACACCAGCCCTTGTTGCCTGAAGAAAAGTCAACTTGAGGCAGCTCCCCCTACAGCACTGATAAATATTCTGGCTATTACATGAATCACTAGCTACTTCTAATATGTTCTGGCTGTTATTGTTGTTGTTGTTCCTATTTGCTTTTTGTTTATTTATTTATATTGCTGGGGGGACGAGAAGGGTGAGACAGAAGCCAGAAGTTAAATAGGTAACAGCCAAGTATATGGAGGGCTAAATTCAACAAAAAAGAAAAACAACTAGTATTTACATCTTTGACCGTAAATGACTTATCCCCTCTATATCTCTTCTAAGGAAGTTTATGTTTGGGTTAAGGCAAAACAGGATTTTCCTCAAAATCATTGCATTACTTACGTCAGCCAGTGAGTGATAAATTCTGAGTTAGAGTACAAGGTCCCTGCCCCTCAGTAATTTACATTTTTTCAGAAAAGCAGGATATCAAGGATTAAATAGCTTCTAGGATGGCATGTGATGAGGGCCTATGGGTGGGACACACAGCAATGCTACAGGTAATCTATGGAAGGATAGCAGCGTTACCTAGGAAATGGTGGGAAAACTAAGTAGATGGGTCTTGAACCAGGCTTTGAAACAAGGGCAGGACATGGGTGAGCCCAGAGGAGAAGTGGGCTTCCCACACACAAAAAATAAACTGCCTATGTTTATATTTGCATAGCTGTGAGGTTAGTTGCCCTAGAACAGAATTTTTAGGGAATAGTAATAGGATATGAGATATTTGTTACTCATATTGAGGTATAATTGATACATTTTAAATTTCAAGCATTTAGTGTATACATCTTGATGAGTTTGAGCATACTTGTATGCCTATGATACCTTCGCCACAACCAAGGTACTAAACATGATATGTCACTTTTTAAAAGCATCTTGCATTTGTGCTTTACTAAGGTGTTTAAATCATGTTATCTCATTTGATCCTCATGACCCTTTGCAGCAGATAAGAAATACACTAAGAGATTAAATGATGTGTGTCAGCTAGCAAAAAGCAAAGACAGAACAAGAATCCAGATTTTTGGCTCCCTTAGTCATAAGGATGATGTGAGGATTAAATGGGGTAATATGTAAAGTGCTAAGAACAGTTCCTGGCACATAGTAAGACCTCAATGAATGTTAGCTATTATTACTAGTTTTATCATTATCATCATAGTAAAGAATTTAGACTCTGCCTTCTAAGCCTATATTTCCTAAACTTCAGACACTGCGTCTTGCCTTCTTCACTTTGTCACTTGGCCATATTAGGATGCTTTCAGCTGCAAGTAGCAGGAAAAAAAAAAAAAAAAGAAAGAAATTTTTGGCTCAAGCATCTGACAATTCCAAAGCTATGGTTTGAGCTGGCCCCTATCTCCTTTTGTCTGCTGTTCTCCAGGTTCTGACCTCCTTGGCACATCTATTTTATCCTGAGCACAGCTTTTCTGTTTTCGGAGAAAAAAAAAAAAACAGCTCCCTCTTTCCAAAGACCTCCTATCCACACACAAGACTGTCCAGAAGGAATGAGAGGGTTGCTTGCTTCTGCCATTGAGTAAAATCCAGAGTTTTACTCTGATTAGACCATCTTAGGTTCTGTGCCCATACCTGGACCAATCACTGTGGCAAGGGGTTGGCATCCCACTGATGGGCTTGGGTCATTCAGTGTCCTTTTCTGGCCTGAGTCATCAGCATGGCTGTTGTAGGATGGGAGAGGTGGAAGAGTGCTAGGGATACACTGCAAAGTCCTCCACACCATGGCATCACCTATGATATCACTTAATTAAATTTTTTCTTTAAAATGACTCCCCTTTTAAAATTATTTCCTCATTCTAAGCCTTAATATCTGTCAAATCTCAGATGTGTGTAACAGCTGTTTTTTGTTTAAAATAAATGCATAAATATAAAAATTTAAAAACTGTTGATCCACTGCAAATATCATCCCACTCCTATCACTGCTGAAGGCTTCTATTCTGAGTCCAGTGTTTAGATTTCCATTCCAGAACTCTCTAGTCTCTAGGCCATATTAATATCCATGGCCAGTTTATTCCATTCTTTTGGAGTAACATTGTCTATGCCCTGTCTGACTGTAATGGAAAAATTTAAAACCCCATCACACTGCAAAGCCAGCATAACTGTTGCCTGGTTGACTTTGCAAAACAAAGGAGAACAAAACAAAACAAAACACCCATTACATCATGAAGGCAACGTAACTGTTGCCTGGTTGACTTTGCATCCAGAGAGGCCCATGGCTGGAACAGGCTGGAATCACTGGCAGAACCTCAAACCTCAGCCTGCAAGCACCCTGCCCTGTAAAAAGGAGTCTTGGCTGGCGTTGGCTTATGGTTCCAGTCTTCTAATTCAAGCATTTCATTGGAAATGACTGCTGGTGAAGATGACTTCAGGAAAGATGGGAGAAAAACTGAGAGATCTGGGCCTGAGAGAAATTTTAAAACCCCTACACCCGTGCCATAAACTCTCCTAGTAAAAAGCTGTAACTTCATAAATAAGCACAGGAGCCCAAGGTAAGAAAAAGAAGCCCAGGAATTAAATTTACAACCTTTGTCTGGGTAATGGAATCTCTAGTTAACCTCTTCTTTCTCTTAGTAGCTGTCAGTTACAATTGGCATGAGTTTCCTAGACCAAGCAGGCAGCCACAGCCCTACACAGAGAGTACCTTTTTTGGACTACTAAGAAATGCTTTCTTGCCAAGGATACAAGCTGCTAAATCTGTATCAGAGAGATACGATTGTCAGACCCAGCCCTTATACCCCAGGAAAGGGCAGATATGGCTTACCCTAGAGGAAAAACTTATTTGGTTTTCTTGGTGAACCAGACTCTATACCTAGAATCAAGAAAAAGTATCCTGGCTCTGCTGCTTAAGGGTCATTGGTATTTTAGCTTGCCTGTGGGAGGTTCACAGGTTCTGTTTGTCAAACAGGATTTGGTACCATCTCAGTGAATACAGTTTAAACTGAGCTATCAGTGAAGAATCTTAAATATACAAGGCAGGTTAATTTTATTGTCGAAGCCGAAAACCAAAAGTTTTTGCAGAAATGTGTAAAAGATTTCTTAAACAAAACGTTTCAAAAGTTGGCAATTTGAAAAGCTGGCAGTTTATGAAACTATCTCCCTGTTGTGTGTGCATACATGTGCCAGTTGCCAAGTCCTCTCTCATAACTACCCACATATGCCAATCAGGAATGAACCTCATCAACATCTCCCTGGGATAGCAGTAAGAGCATCTTCCTTGTCTCCCAACCTGCGGTTGCACTCCACCCCATGCCAGCCTCCCTATTGCTTTCAGTGGAATCTTTCTAAAATGTAAATATGATATAGTCCCTACCCTGCTTAAAACCCTAAGTTTTAAGTGAGTTCAATAGCTTCCAGAGAATGTCCAAATTTATTTGCCTGACACCAACCGTTTAGTGATGTCACTTGCTGGTCACCACTCATCTCCCACTGCTCACCCACCCCTGACTCAAGCATGCTTCCTTTTTGCCATAGGAACTGCATAAAGTGATATCATATTTTTAGGTATACATCCTCTGCACCTGGTATCCTCTGCCAACTAATTCCTACTTGTTTTTTAAAACTTAACTTCAAGAAACTGTCACATACACACACACAAGTCTGGTTTGGGTTCCTCTTCTTAGTGACGCCTCGCTGCTTCTGCACATTTGATCTTAGTACCTACCATAATGTCCCATAATTGTTGACATATTCTCCTTCTCTTTTGTAAAACTGCAAGCTTTTTGAAGGAAGAGATTTTGTTCCATTGACTTAGAAGTTTAATATCTGGCCTAGCCTACCAGCATCTCACATGTAGGTATTCAATAGATGTGGTTTCTGATTTAACCAGTATTTTATAGAGTGCTGTTATAAGAAACTTGATTGATGATTTAAAATACATTAATTGATAAGAGTTTGTTACCACTTCCTAAATATGAGGTGCCATTTTTATCGGCCATTCTTCACTTTTTAAAAAGTGAGAAACATTTATTCCATATTGAAAGACAAAAATCTGATTGTAACTTTTACATACAGTGGGGTCTTACCCTTAACAGAAACAAAAAGAAATGCCTAAGAAGGGCATAAATATTTACCTCTAAACCTGAAGACTTATAAAGTGATAGTTAATGTCACATGAATTAGAAGACATTTTAGTGACTTCTTGGGGCTCACAATTAGGACAAATGCCCAATCATAAAATATAACTTACAGACCTCGAAACTGCTCAGATTAGTCTCATCAGACCCAGAGCTTTTTGTTCAAAAAAAATGCTAGAACAAAGCACTTTGACCTCTTAGGATGAAAAGAACTTTAGAACTGCAGAGCATTGTTTGGAGTCTCCTGCAGCCTTGTTATGCCATTGCTCCCATATGATTCCACTTTGGACTGGTATCTGTCCCATCTTTCATGAATCTGGCATTGCTTCTTTTCTAGCCTCCAGTCCTTCTAGAGGCTGCAAGGTCTCCCCAGCGGGCCTCCTTCTGAAGCCACCTGATGCTACAAGCCAAGATGGTTCCAGTATCAGCCTTGATATTCAGCCCTACATCTGTAAGACATCTGTAGACAATGCTCTTTACTCTTCATCATCATTTTATTTTGTCTACAGAAAAGAGTAAGTACAGTGAGTGGTTTTTGGAGTTTTTAATTTAAAATTTTTTTTAAATCTTTTTTGTGGTAGAAAATACTGTTCATAGTTTTTATCTCTTTGTGATTCTCCCAAATCTAAGCCATCAAGTTTCCTTTGGAAAACAACTGCTCTTAATACCTGCAGGATTTTCTTTAGTGAGAGTTAAGGTCAAAATCTGAATTCTAAATACAGAAAATCACCAGGTCAGTGAATTCTCAATGATATGTGGCATTTTCAGTCTCTGTTTTATCTGATCCCATTCACACAACTTATTCACATATTCATTCACTCAACAAAGATTTGTTGGGCAGAAGTGTTGAGGAATAGCGTGTTGTGGGTTGTTGATACCCAGAGGAATGGCACCCTTCCTGACCTGAATCAGCTTAAGGCTTATTGTAGAAACAGACATGCACACAATTACAACATAACATTCTCCTTGACACAGAGGGGGCAGTTGGTATCATTGGAGCCGAAATAGAGGCCTGAACTTTTGAGACAGGCAATAATAGGTTTCTAAAGGAAAGGGGTCAGCTCAATGTTTAGGGGGAAAATGAATGATGATTGAAGGGCAAACAAGAAGCTGGGCATGAGAAGAAGGGTAGAAAGGGCAAACAAAAGAGAAAAAAGAGAGAACATTGCAAAGGTTCAAGGGTGGAAGGTTTCAAGTAGTTCTGCATTGCTAAGACAGAATGTCAGCGATGATGCTGGCAGTTATGGGCCAGGGCAAAAAGTGTTTTATAGGCCATACTAAGGAGTTCCAATTCTCTCTGGGGAGATAGACGACACTGGAGAATTTTGAGCTTGAAAACGACCCAAGGAGCCCTTTATGATAGAAACATCACTCTGATGGCTAAGTGGCAGGTGAATCAGAAGTAGGTAAATTAAACGCACAAAGTCAGGGAGGTAGCTACAGCAGTAGCCCATGAAACAGGAGACAAGAGCTGGAACCAAGGAATCACTGTGGGATTAGAAAAGAGAGTCAGGAATAGAGAGACATCTGGGAAGTAAAAAGGGCAGGATCTATCTTGTGGTGGAATAGATGTGGGAACTCAGAAGAGAACGAATAAGAAGACTGCAAAGTGGAAACATTGCAGTCTTTACATGACTGCAAAGACAGAAAGCAGTCATGCAAGGGTGTTGGCTAACATCACCTATTCCCGGAAAACTCAGGGAGAAGAAACTTAGGAGAAAGAGGGTCTCAGCCTTTCTGTTCTTCGCAGGAGATATCATTTCGTGAATCCTTTCCCAGTTTCACAAATATCAGGATTTAGCCCCTGTACTTACCACAACCCAGATTGACACATTTATCGATGTATCTATCATCTACTATTTTACTAATAAATTATGCAGAATTTTTTGAAAGTAGTTCCATGCTCTGCAATGTCAACTCAGTTTGATTGGAGTTCTTTTATTTCCCAGTTCTCCTCTTTTTTTTTTTTTTTTATTTTTGAGGCAAAGTCTTGTTCTATTGCCAGGCTGGAGTGCAGTGGCGTGATCTCGGCTCACTGCAACCTCCAACTCCCTGATTCAAGCGATCCTCCTGCCTCGGCCTCCTGAGTAGCTGGGATTACAGGCACACAACACTACATCCAGCTAATTTTTGTATTTTTAGTAGAGACGGGGTTTCACCATGTTGGCCAGAATGGTCTCAATCTCCTGACTTTGTGATCTGCCCGCCTCAGCCTCCCAAAGTGCTGGGATTACAGGTGTGAGCCACCATGCCCAGCCTAGTTCTCTTCATTACAAGATACTGTTAAGAATTGGGTACCCACAGAAATGTTTTCAATTGTCTTAAGATGGCCATCTTGTCATTATTTTTAAAAATACACATCATTCTTTTTGTCCTCATTAATCAGCATGAGTTAGCTTCCTTTTACACCAATCTACATAAAGAGATGGGCAAAACTTATAAAGTTTTTGTGCTTTTAAATCCTTCACATACTTTAGAAAATTTGCTTTATTCCAGTGTAATGACTTTTAAAATTGCGATAACACAGGAATGTTACTTGTCCTTTGCACTGTTTTGTAACACTCTTTTATACAGAGAAATCAAAGCTATTTGATGCCAGAATTTCTCTGTTTTTTTTTTATTTCCCTAAAAATGATAATTGTGCTAACAAAGATTTTTTCTTTTTTAGTATAATTTAAAAATTTTGTATTCATAAGTGATGGCAAACTATATGCATTAAATAAAGCTGATAACACACTGATTTTAAACCTACTGAGAGTAGAAACAAGGTACAAATATTATAAGTAATGCGTTCATGAACAAGCCTAGAATCATGGCAGCATATTGAGTTAGGCATAGAAACCCTAGAGCTTAAAGTATTGTATCAATTCAGCTAGCACTCATCAAAATTCCTTTTCATCCTCTAGAAAAGTGGTGATTGTAAGAAGATGCATAAACTTTCGAAGAGATGCTGAAGTTTAATCCATATAAAAAATATTCTTTATTGAAATTGGGCCTCAAAGAAAATTTTAAAATTTTACTTCACTTTTAGCCAACTACAACACATGTTAACTTTAATTTGCATTTTTATACAAATAGTTTTGGGCACATAAATAGCATAACTTTACACTGGCAAATCCTCTGTGTATAATAATTTATTCTCTTGAAGGTATTTTTCAGCTCTTACAGTTTAAAAACATTTTTAAAGGGTAATTCTACCTTCTACACAAAAGAGAGGCTTTCCTTTATTAGCCTGTTATCTAGAGGCACAATTAAAATGGAAACATTAAATAGAAATAAAACACAATTCTTCAGTTCTTTTCATCCACCAGCTGGCTCATTTTATAGACTCCCTCATCGGTGAGTTCCAAATACATAAGTAGTCAGTTGATTACCTATTTGCATATCATTCAAATTATAAAATTTAATTGTCCAAGTTCCAATTCACGTAATCATAAATGTTTGCATCTTACACACAAAGCTTTTTTGTGTCAGCGAGCTGGAACTTTAGACCAAGTTCCTTAATCAATGTTTTCCTCAGATACATCTTCACATTCCCCAGCCTTTAAGAATTTTCTCACCAAGCCCTCCTGTTCTCTCTCTGGAGTGAGCCTGAATTAAAAATACACCATTCACTAAAAGTTCCCTTGTTAGGATCTCAAAGAAGCCTTTGAATTGTTCGAAGCAAACTTAAAATTTTTCTTTTTCTGAGTAAGGAAGACTAATACTGATTACTTTCACTTATTTTTATTCTTAGGCACCTTGAGGTACCTCTGAGTGAAGCTGCACTGAATTGATTCAAATATGTAGTGTTGTGATAGCTGGTTATGATTTTCTGATGTTTTTCTGCAACTCTAACCATATGTAATTTTGAATTAAATGAAAGTTAAGTACTAAAACGTTTTGCCCAAAGGGAATTCGGATTCTCAATGTGCTTTTAATAACTGTTTGTAAAACATTTAAGAAAATCTATGGCAACACATTTAGGAAAAAAATCAAATTACTATTGCCTTAAGATGTTATTCCAGTGTCTCAATTTTATGAAGCATCCTGTGTGGCCCAATTGTTGAACTAATCCAGTCAGTAATACTTTAGAACATATTCTACATGTAGGACCTGAATTTAATTTGTATAATATTTTAGTAATAAATCTTTAAAATACTTTAAAACTCAATGAAAATGTTGTGGACAGTGCAAAAGAAGTCTCGTCAAATATTTCTGAAAAATGGCAAATACTGTCTAATTAGAAAGCATCAAAATTAATTAGTGGAATCAGACTTAAAACTATTATTCCACCACTTCTTTTAAAAAACAAAAGTATTAGAAGTCTCAAGAGTTCTGCCAAATCTAAAATAAAAGGTCATGGTGTAACCAAGACATAAGCTAAACAAATACAACCTTCAGTGGAAATGGAAACAGTGGGAAAGGGATTTCCAGTAAGGCTAGTTGGTTGTGTAGACTTTTCTTCTTAAGGTACAATTTGAAAAATTAACTCAAGTTGAAATGCGACCTGAATTTCCATTTTCCCTCACACACAGAAATGGCTATGTATCTAATTTGAGAAAAATTCAAACCATAACCTTCAATGTACATCTCAGAATCTGTGCTAAATGTGAATACTGGAATCACCTTTCATCCAGAAAGATGGTGTCCTTGAACCTAACCAGGCGATAATGAGCTTTCTTTTTCTCACATTTGTAATCCCTCACCCAAAGCATCATTAGAATACAACCATCCCATAATGCAGTCGAAGTCATTTCTTTTTACTATTTATTCATGTTTTTATTTCCCTTTGTGGCCATGAAAACAATTATAGAAACTTGTAAAATTTGTAATCCATTTCCATCAAGAAACAAGTGAATTACAATTATCTAAAACAGAATGGCAGATAAAGGCTTTACTCTGAAAAGATCAGATTTTCTAAGTAACTGGTATGTCAGAACCATCTCCAGCGAGGATATGACCAGAATTTTTATCCATCACTCATTAAATTACAACACTGTGTGACTTTATAAGCCCTGACTGCACTGCATCCTTACTTAAGGGATTATTAATAAATGTTTGGAAATATGGGTGTTCTTTTTGTACTCCACACATTTCTTTATTATTTAGATGTTTTTTAACAACAAGAATAGATTAAATCAATTTGATTGGAGTTTCTTTACTGGCTGATTGCATAACACTTTCAAGTATTTGTCGTGACTAAGCATCAGTGGTCGTTGTTGAAGATGGGTTGATGGATACATGCAGATTCACTATACTATTCCCTCTGATTTTAAGGATTATGGATTACTTGACAATATCCAAAATAAAAAGTTTTTCAAAGAACATATCATTTTAGTAATTTAAAATATGAAGTTCTGGGGAAACAGGTTTTCTATAATCTACACAAGTTTATAATTTGATAGTATAGAAGTTGTCAATCTCAGTTCCTTACTTTATTTTAGAACTTGAAACTTATATAAAAAGCTTCCTTCACATGCTCTGCATAGAAGAAAATATCAATAATTCAATAATAAAAAACAATCTCCAAATAAAGTTATTTACAAATGTAGATATTTAATTGACCTGAAGCAGGAGTCCAAATGATACATGCTGAGGCCAATTTAAACTACCACCCAAGACTTTAAAGAAACTGCTATTTCTTAAAATGGGCCACTTAGGGTACAATTGTCCTATCAACCATGAAATGCCTGATCTCCTTGAATTTTTAAAGTACTTACCACATTTAATAATAAAAAAGAAAAACTAACATTTCCAAGTGTCCAATATCTAAGGGATGTGCTAAGTGCTTTACAAGCATTATCGCTTTTTAATTCTCATGAAACCATGGAGTAGGTACTTGTGCTCATTTTACAGAAAAGAAAACTAAAGTTAAAGAAGGATTACAACAGAAGATACCCTAGTGGACTCAGTGACAGGGTTGGGACTTGCTGCTAAGCAGTCGGCACCAGAACCTATGCTCTTGGCCCAATCTCTGATAAACAGAGGAAACATGAGATTAAAATATACCCAAATTGTGTGTGGTAAAGTAAGGCCACACAACTTTAAAAAATTTGCTGAAAACAAATAATAAGTAGATACTAAAGTGCTCATAAATGTGTCATTTTAAAGTACTTCTTAGCGAATTATCCTGTTGATCATGATAACACAATGTAAGTTTGAGCTCTCATATTATAGCCAAAGAGGCCCAAGCTGATAGCTTATTAGTTTATAAACATTCATCAACAACAGATCCTGGGCATGGTGGCTTACGCCTATAATCCCAGCACTTTGCGAGGCTGAGGTAGGTGGATCACTTGAGGCCAGGAGTTAGAGACTAGCCTGGCCAACATGGTGAAACCCCATCTCTAATAAAAATACAAAAATTATTTGGGCGCGGTAGTGGGCTACTTGGGAGGCTGAGGCAGGAGAATCGCTTGAACCCAAGAGGTGGAGATTGCAGTGAGCTAACAGCCAAGATCACACCACTGCACTCCAGCCTGAGTGACAGAGAGAGACTCTGTCTCAAAAAAAAAAAAAAGGAGAAGAATAAGAACAGAGCCTGAATCTTCACCCCGATCTAAGTACAAATCAAGATCTAATTCCACAACTTACCAACTACCTCTACAGCACGACTTCAGGTGCACTGTTAAAAATTTTGTATTATAATTATTTGGGTCCGCTTTTTCCCATATTTTTATAACTCCAAATGCTGAAATTTGAAAAATCTATTTTGGGAACAGGAAAGAAAGCCTTTAACCATTTATGCATTTCCAAGGTCATTTGAGGTTCTGGTTTAAATGACCTCCTGGGAACTGAGACTAGGGTATTACTTTAAAACTCAGTAAGTGCCTCTAATGGGCATCTAGGGTAGAGAACCCCTGTCCCTAGAGGATTGCAAAGCTGAATCCAGTTAAGTTCAGCCACCATGTAGAACGCAGAGAAAGTCAGTTTTACAGGCACATGCCTCAGGCTGAGGGGAAAAAGCAGTCAGGGAAGAAAAACAAAGGAGCAGGACACTAGTAAAGGTAAATCTGCCCTTACAAGTAAATGCATACAGAAAATCTTCCAATTCCTTCACTTTGTGGAGAGAGTGAAGGAGATGGTGCGTAGGTCTATGGGGAAAATGCTTACAGGTGTGACTGTAATTTGATTTAACCTCCACTATTGAGCTATTTCTGAACAGATATACTTCCTGGCCCTAAAAGCTGCTTGTTCTACTCTGCTGTTAGTGCAACTAGACTATCTGCAAGAAAAAAACTAGAGCATTTTCAGGAAAATCCAATGGAATTGATTGCCAAAGGGGATTAATCTTTGAATCTATACCAGCATCATTTCTTGACTTGCCTACTAAGAATTTGTCAGTGATGAGATTCTATGTAAATGAATATATCTATAGTACTAGCCACAAGCTAAAGGTACAAGTTGGGAAGAAAAGAACAAGGTAAAAAGGAAAAAGGGAGGCATTGAAAAGGAGAGGAAAAGTGTACCTCACACCCACTAGGATGGCAAATAATCAAAAAGATGGACACACCAAGTGTTGGTGAGGATATGAAGAAACTGGAATCACCCAGGCGTGGTGGTGCATGCCTGTAATCCCTGCACTTTGGAAGGCCAAGGTAGACAGATCACAAGGTCAGGAGTTTGAGACCACCCTGGCTAAGACAGTGAAACCCCATCTCTGCTAAAAAGATTAAAAAAAAATTAGCCAGGCGTGATGGCAGGCACCTGTAATCCCAGCTACTTGGGAGGCTGAGGCAGGAGAATTGCTTGAATCCAGGAAGCAGAAGTTGCAGTGAGCCGAGATCACATCACTGCACTCCAGCTTGGGAGACAGAGCAAGACTCTGTCTCAAAAAAAAGAAAAAGAAAAAAAGAAACTAGAAGTTTCATACATTGCTGGTGGGAATAGAAAATGGTACAGCCATTTTAGAAAACAGTTGATGGGGTTTTTTTAAAGTTAAAAATATACTTGCCATGTGATGCAACATTTCACTCCTCAGAATATACCCAAAAGAAACAACACACACAGCCTCATAAGTGAATTTTCATAGCAGAATTATTCATAAATGCAATAAAGTGGAAATGACCCAATGTCCATCACTTGGGAAACAATAAAATGTGCTGCATTGATACAGTGGACTGTACCAAATTATACCAGTTCCACACCGTTTTTAGTAACTTGCAGTACCATGAAGTTGAGTGGAACTGCTGCTTCTCGACATTGCCAAGCACCATTTCTTATGACTTGAAGAAAATATCTCCCATTTCCTGCCACTCTCTATGTTCATTTTTCCTGGTGTCCAAATCATCTTCCTCTCTTTTCATGTGTTAATACAGAGTTTTTTTTAGAAAAGTGAGAGAGAATGTACGTAATATTTATATCCTGTGTTCACAAACAAATCTTTTCCTTCATGAAATAAAAGGTTTTCTTCCCACAGAGAGGACTCTCTCCCCCTCGCTTGACTCCTTTCCCCATCTCTTCCCTCTTCCTCTGGCACTAGAGCTCACCTGCCATACTCCTGCCTGGCAGGCCAGCCCATACATTTTCTCCCCACGGTGTTCTATGCTTTGTATTTCTTGCAATGTATACATGATATTGTTGCACAGAAAACATGATGTTTTCGATTTTTTTATTCAAGGCCTTACATGATTCTTCCTCTACTTAAAAAAAACACATGTAAGCTAGACTGAAAAATGTTTTGGTGACTGATCTTTGGGACCAGTCATATTGGAAAATATATTAGTCAATTGCTGAAAGTGTAACACAGTTTTCTACATGCAACTGACTCAAGGACTTCCAGAGAGAAATAAACTGGAAATGTATGTTTTTTTAAAAGGAGGGTAAGGAAATAAATAGTTGTCACAGAAGTCTTTTCAATGACAAGGTTAGGAGTCTTTGCAATATGTGGCTCCATTTTAGTGCACACCCCATTTTGCATTCTGCAAGGATGCAGGCAGCTGAAAGGTGTACCATCCGTTATGTGTGTGTGTGCTCATTCAGCAAGCACTTGATGACAGTAGGACAGTTTCTCAATCTCAGCACTACTGACATTTGGGGTCAGATTATTCTTTGTTGTGTAGGGTACTTAGTGGCACCCCTAGTTATTACCCAGTAGATGTCAGCAGTCACTCCCACCTCCCAGTTGTGAGTTGTGACCACCAAAATTGTCCACACATATTGCCAAATGTTCCATGGGGAACAAAGTCACCTCCAGTTGAGAAACTGCTGTAGGATGTCCCCAGTCTTAACCTGCAGACCCCAAAACCCTGGGATCATGGCTAAACTGTGGGTGAACAGGACTCTACCATTTTGGGGCTCTACAGAAAGGTGGGAGCCCAGGGCCTAAACTTCTAATATAATCTAAAAAAACATTTAAACAACCCAGGGGAATGGGTTATCATATCCTATAGTAATTGCCCAATTATCATACCTTGCTTATGAACACTTCTGAACTACTGGAATTCAAGCTCTTGGATCTCTAAATTACCCATGAACTCTCAAGTGACAAAGATATAGACAACCATGGTAGTAACGTGAAAAAGGAAATGTGTCACATTTTGAAACTGACAAATGTCTCAACCTGTATTAAATATCTTTCACTAGAATATTGTTCAATCTAGATGAGATTTTTTTTTTTGTTACAGAAATCTAATAAAGAGGTGCAGATGGTTAAAAAAAAAAGGCTTTGACAAAAGAAACGTGAAACTGAGTAGCGTAGCAGACAAGTGAAAGCCTCTCCCTCGCAGGAGAATAGATTTTGTTTTACTTACCCAAGCTTAACATCCAAGCATTTAAGAAAACCTGTCCCCAAATGGCCATTTCTTTCCTAATGACAAAATGATCCTAAATATTTCCTGTTTGGGTGGGGGGAGAACTCTACTAATAAAAAACCATTGTAGACATTTTGTAATTCTTTTTAGAAAAAAATAACTGCAGACACGTAGTCTAATTCACTGCAGCTGAAATTTCATTTACTAACTAACCACACTAATGAGCTGCTGCCCAGGGACTTCTAATTAGATTCACTGTATTTCTGTCACTGACATTAATTTCTTTACTTCAACTTCTAGAAGAAGTTTGGTATTTTCTGAATTTTTAAACAGGAAAAATTTAAAGATTTCAACAGTTTTTAACCAATTCTAATTTTTATAACTGCTGCAGTTTTATGGCATAACATAGTGTTGAATTGGGAAAACACAATGTTGGCATTCGTACACATGTCAATACTCATTTTATCAAGATATCTGGTAAGTCCATAACTGAAACTGTTGTTAATTATATTATTTTGTTCTTTATATGTACTCTGGGCCAACAAGCCATATTCTCCAAATCAAACTTACATTTTAAAAAATTTCTAAAGATTGGCTTCCAATTAGTTTTTACTTGCTAATTCCAAAATGTTGTTTTGCTACCATTTTATTATAACTGCATTACACTGAACTTCCTGCATTATTCTCAGCATGAAATTAGAAGGCATGCTTTTCAAAAGAATCTTATATTACATGATTGAATAAATAAACACAATACAAGCATCACCCATTTTATAAATGCCAGACTTGCAAAGAACCCGTACATATAAATGGCCACACCTGCTCTACCCACACCATGTGTTTTCTCTACCATGGAAGCCCGTGGAAAAGCTCAGAACTTTTAGACAGAATGTAGAATCCTAAATAGCAGGGAGTTTTATAAAGAGGTGATCCAGTAGAGAGCCTACAGAATGTCAGCTTCTTACTCAAAAGTATCTTCCACTACACATTGCCAGAAGTTTTGTATATTTCTTTATCGCAGTCTAATATTCTTCAAATAACAAATCTCTTTGAATTAACAAACTTCTTTAAAATGCAGATCTCTCCCACAGAGGTATTTTCCATAATTAATTAAGTCAGATTGCATTGCTCTTAATACCTAACTAATGTTGTCCAGAATGAAGGATTACCAAGCAGTAGCAGCAGCTGAACAGCAAAAGTAGTCATGATCATGGCAGTAGTAGTAGAAGCAAATATTTACTAAATGCCAGGTGCTGTGATAGGAACTCTATATGGATTGCCTCCTTTAACACTCTCAAAAACTACAGAAAAGAAGTTCAGGGAGACAAAGTAGTAGCTCTCAAAGTGTGGTCCCAGGACCAGCAGCATCAGTATAACCTAGTATTACAAAGGCAAGTTCTCAGATCCCACCACAGACCTACTGAAATGGAAACTCTGGGAGCAAGGCTCAGAAGTTTAACAAGCTCTTCAGATGATTCTGATGCTTGCTAAAGTTTGAGAACCACTAGGCTATGGATTTGTAGAAAAAGACCACATGCAGCATACATACATACACACACACTAAGCTGGTAAAAGTTCCCAACCTATTTATAAAAATAAATATAGAATCTGAGCATTAGATGAGTGGTCCCACAGAGCAGATGTGGCAGAAGTGGACCGCACATCCCAGAATCATTTGCAAGGCCCCAGAATCCCCAGTAGCAGCTACTAATACCTGTGTAAGTCATATCCAAAGAGTTAACTTTACACTGTACCGCAGTCCATTCTTTCAAAGAAACTCAATCTCTTCATTAAACATTATCATTTGAGGGAAATGGGGGCTTATATTTCCTAGTTTTGGGGATAAACTGAAGGACCACATTCTCAGACCCAAGAGGAAAAGCTAAGTTAGCTCTCAGGCTTCTCAAGTGATTTCTCTGTATTCAGTTAGCTGGAGTCCCAAAAGCCTATTACCCTATAGGTAATACTAATAGTATCCTTATTTCACAAGGTCATACACAGAAGCTGAGAGAGTTAACTAAGTAACCCAACAGCTCAGGTAAGAAATTGCAAAGCCTAAACAGCACAGGTACAAAATTGTAAAGCCTAAACTAGAGAAACTCAAGACCAATTACAAAATCCGATCATTAACCCACTTATGATAAAAGAGAAAAGATAACTGGGTAATTTGTGAGCATGATGTATTTCATAGGGAGAGCAGTTTGTTGTCATGGCAGCTGTTTTAGGGTAGAATGAGAAGGGTACTCAGCAAAAGTGGGAGGAGAAAACAGGTTCAGAAGAATCTACCTAGTTCAAAACTTACCAGAGCCAATCCAATTTCCTGAACAGTGAGAGGAGGTGACTCATCTTTGTCCCTCTATCACCCCATGACTGTTGGCTCTTAAGACCCAGAATTCAGCCCTGTCCTATTGGTATAAAATTTCAAATAAATGTGCATCCCAGAGCTTTGGAGGAGTAGATGGAGACCTGAATCAGCATTTTAAAATGCATGCAGGAAAAATATACTCTTGAGTTACCACCAAACAACCAAAAAATAAAGTTTTGGACACGGCCCATCCCTCTGTATATTTCATTGTTTCTCTATTTCATTCTAAATTTATGCATTATTTATGCTGGCATTTCTCATAATCCTCCACTGTTTTTTTTTTTTCCATATTAACCTTCCAGAAAGACTCTCCATACTGCTCCAGGGTCCAGGCGACTGACCTCCATGCTTTACCTGGCCTCCCTGGCCCTCTAGTTTCTGATTGGGTTCAGCAAATGGAAAGCAGTTGTAGATCACAGAATGGGACGACTATGAGTATTTATTCTCCCTATCCCTCTCTGCTATGGTAGTTTGGCAATAGCTGTGTTACCTACAGCCACAGCTCCTGGGAGACAACCCCTCTTCCAAGGCTATCATGCTCATGAAAGCCTGGTAACAGTTCCCTCCACTTTCACCTTCTGGTTGTTCACAGCTTTCCCTTTTCCAGTCCCTGTGCACTTCACCATATCTTGGTCATCCCCTACATCCTGCCCACACCTTTGTAAATGTTCTCATCACTGAACTGTCCTCAGAGTGGGTCATCTGCTTCCTGCTGAGATCCAAAGTGTTGCAGACCACAACTATGGATTTATAGCCATGAGGCTTTTTCTATCAGATCACTATTAGCTTTTATTTTTTAATGAATCTTCTTTCAATATACCAGTTTGCATCACATTGCCAGTTTCAAAAGTCATTATCACTTCATAAAGATTCTGTATTTCACAAAAAAACATGCATTTGTATAGTAGCGCTCAAAACATATGGTAAGTGCTCAAAATTGTATAGTAAGTGCTCAAAATGGCAAATATTATTATCATTATCATTGTTGTTATCAGTAAATTAGGAGAACCAAAAGCAATGGGCATAACGTAGAGAAGGGCAGATTCTGAATTAACATAAACTTTTTAATAACTATAGATTAATAAAATACTTATAAATAAAATTTATAAAACACTTGTTTTTGTTTGTGGTCTCATATTATCTTCAGAGGAATCATAAGAGGTAGGTATGTTATTAGCTTCTTGTGCAGGTGTGAAAATGAAGACTGAGCGTGCATGTAAGGGTTTACCCAAAGCAGAGCTATTGAATGTTGGAGCTAGCAATGAAATCTTACTCTAGGGCCAGGTTCTGCCCTCACCACCCATCTGTAAGTCACAAGGGGCAGCTAATATAGGTGTGGGGAGTGAAACAGATTGTCCAGGCCACCATGCTTGGATGGCACTCCCTTATTCATCTACCCTGACCTGCCCACCTGAGTCACATTTACCTGTGACTCTGGTTTGTCATATTGTAAAATCTTGCTCTGACAAGAAAAGGTAAACTAACATGGAGGTAAGTTAGTGCTACATTACATAATCAAGCATGTGATGACTCGGGCTGGGAAGGACTGAAGCAAAGAAGGGGAAGCATATGATGGAGTCATGATGATATATATACTTCTTAAATATTTTACCACTGCTGAAAGTCACCTGGGAGAGAGTGAGTAATTCATAACAAACAACCCAGCACCGTGGATAGTAGGGGAGTGCATAAAACAACAGTATACTACTGCCTTTTTTCAACTTGAATCTTTCTAAACAACAGTGGAAAAGAGCTTCATGGGTAATGATGCAAAATTGATTGAGTGGGTTGTTCTTCATACTGGTTGATTCTCTGTGTCTACATTTCCAAACTTTAACAAGAGCCTCAGAAATTATGTTGCATACTATAAAATTTATGTTTGGCAAATAATTTTTGGAAAGGGTAATAGCCTTAGCCTTAGTAAACACATGGTATTAGGAGGAAAAAAACTTGGTGCTCAGCCTAACATTTGATTTTGTTAATATAAATAATGTATTAACAAGTGAATAACCTGGATTTGATCCAAACCACTCTACTGTAAGTGCTTTGCTAAAACTCACCAATGGTATTTACTTCTATAAATAACAGCCATAATTGGAGTAGTTTTCTAGATACATCAGTTTATATCTTATGACAAATATTCTTTTAAAGATCTTTATCACTGCAATCCTTTTAGAGGAACCTTTAAATTAGATGGTGAGTGGTGTCTGACCACCCCTGCTGTGGTATAAAAGAAAGAGCTCACAGTTCAGACCTGATCTGAGTCTCGAAGAGCATGTAGGTTTGGAGCTAATGGAATAAATGGGAAGAAGACCCTCCAAATTGGGTGTGGTGAAATGCTGGCAATGGAAACTGAGGAAGACTGGAATCTGGAAGAGGCTGCTGGACCTCTTAGTTTACCTATAACTGGCATACTTCATCCAATCATGAGAAGGCTGGATAAAGATTTAAATTGAGGCAACATGGGATACCAGAAAGAGCACAGCATCCAAAGTAAAAACACCTGGCTTCAAGTTTTGGCACCTCCAACTAGTAGTTAAATGCACTTGCAAGTTTCTTAATCTTTGTAGGTCTGTTTCCTCATCCACAAATAGCAGTAAATACATCTTCCTCATGAGACTCTTGATGACTAAATGAGGAATTGTGTGTGAAGAGCCCAATATGGTGTGGGACAAGAAGTATGTCCTTAGTATATTGTGGGTGTGGTTATTGCTGTTATGTTCTAAGTACAGATTGTCCCCAGATTTGGCCAGTGACAAAGTGCAAGTTTCCTGGGAGACTTGTTTCTTCTGTGGATTGTCCATCTGATGTACTGTTTTCTGCGCTATTGAACATTATATGGATTTGGAATGTCAAATGAATACAGTTTTTGACTTTGGAGGTCTTCTAGTTGAAATGACACCAATACACACATTTGCTGATACATGCTCACAAATGTAGCCAACAACTCCAGCTAGATGGATGATGAAAGCCACCTGGGAGAGAGTGTCTCCACCTAGTAGTTAAATCCCCTTCAGTAAGTTTCCTAAGCTTTGTAGGTCTGTCTCCTCATCTGCAAAGTGGCAAGGCAGTACGAACATTTTCCTCGTGAGGTTCTTGAGGATTAAGATGAGAGAATATGTATGGCAACTGATAAATGCTAGATTCTTAGAATTTTTCTTGTGCATGTCCCAGCTGATGTTTTCTACAATATTGAAACTTTAGGACTGTGAGGCCTCCCCAGCCATGTGGAACTGTGATCTCCTATTTTCTTCTTCTGGATCAATTAATTCCATTTTAAATCACACATGGTAAGTGCCATCAAGCAGTAAGTGATAGTAGACACACTTACACTAATAAGGAAGTTGAGAAATTAAATTCTAGGGCATTTAGGTGAAACTGGTACATCACAGCTACCTAAAAATTATGGTTTTTTTTTAATTTGTAGCCATTATATAGAATGCATGCAAAAAAAGTACAAAAATGAAGGATAGGAGCAGTAACTGCTTAGAAAAGCATCTACCTTTATTTATATCTCAAAAATTTTTTTCAAAGCAAATATGGCTAAGTATGGTAGTGAAAAGAAGAAAATGTTTCCTAAAGTATTCTTTGCAGAATTTAATATCTTTATTTATAATCTTTGGTTGATTAAAAATTAATAATAATCATTCTTAAATATTTTAAATCTACCTAAATTGATCTTTAATCATTACCCTTTATAAAGATATAGCTATAAAAATATTGTAAAAGCATGTTTCATATTATCCCTGTTTATCGAAATACAACTTGCAAATTATGAAATTCATCCTTTTGAAGTGTACAATTCAGTGGCTTTAGTATATTCACAAAGTTGTTTAACTCTGTAGTGGACTGAATGCTGGCCTCTCAAAAGAGACGTTTACCCAGATTCTGTGAATGTGACTTTATTTTTTAAAAGATGTAATTACATTAAGCTTCACAAGATAAATTCAGCCTGGATTATTCAATGGGTCTTCAATCCAATGGAAAGTATTCTAATAAAAAGGAGAAAAGACACAAAGGAGGAGAAACAGAAGAGAAGGTGATGTGCACATGGAGGCAAAGATTGGAATGATGCATCTGCAAGCCAAGGAATGCCAAGAATTGCCAGCAGCCCATCAGAAGGTAGGAGAAAAGCAGTTAATGACTTCTTTCTCAGAGCCTCCACAAATGAACTAACCCTACCAACATATTGGTTTTGTGTCCCCAGTCAAATTCGTTTTGGACTTCTTGCCTCTAGAATAATGAGATAATAAATATCTGTTGTTTTAAGCAACCAAGTTTGTAGCAATCTGTTATGGCAGCCATAGGAAACCAATACAAATCCTTATCACTATCTAATTTCAGAAAATTTTCATTATCCCCCCCAAAAAAACCCATTAGCAGTCCTCCCCGTCTATCACCTCCAGAGTGACTACTCTACTTTCTGTCTCTATGAATTTGCCAATTCTGGACATGTTATATAAATAGAATCAGACAACATGTGGCCTTTTGTATGTGGCTTCCTTTACTTAGCATAATGCTTTCAAGGTTCATTCATGTGGTTGCATATGGTATTATTCCATTGCTTTTTTTGGCTGAGTAATATTTTATTGTGTGGATATACTATAGTTTGTGTATCCTTTCATTAACTGATGAACATAGATGTTCTCATTATGTTTGTCAATTTTTTGGCTACTATGAACAATGCTGCAATGATCATTCATATACATGGTTTTGTGAGGGCAGATTTTTAATTCTCTTGAGCATATAAATATACCCAATTACCTTGGTTATACAGATATCCATTTGATCTTGGTTATCTTATTTGTTGGTATATAATTATTCATATTATTCCCTTATAATCCTTTTATTTCTGTAAAATATCCCTTTTTTCAACCTTGATTTTAGTCATCTGAGTCTTCTTTTTTTTTTTTTTTTCTGTCAGCGTAGCTTAATGTTTGTCAGTTTTGTTGCTCTTTTCAAAGAACCAACTTCTGGCTTTGTTGATTTCCTCTGTTATTTATGTATTCTGTATTTCATTTGTTTCCACTCTAATCTTTATTATTTCCTTTCCTATGTTTGCATCGGATTTAGTTTGCTCTTGTTAATCTAGTTTTTCAAACTGCAAGTTAAGCTACTGATTTTCTTTGTTAATATAGGCATTTACAGTTATAAATTTCTAAGCACTGCTTTATCTGAATCCCATAAGTTTTATTATGTTGTGTTTTGTTTCATTCATCTCAAAGTATTTTCTAATTTCCCTTGTAATTTATTCTTTCATCCATTGATTATTTAAGAGTGTGTTGTTTGATTTCCACATATTTGTAAATTTCTCAAATTTCCTTTTGTTATTTATTCCACAGTTCATTGTATTGTAGTCAGAGAACATACCTTATATTATTTCAGTCCTTTTAAATATATTAATATTTGATTTATGGCCGAACATATGGCCTATCCTAAATAATACTCCATATGCACTATAGAAGAATGTATATTCTGCTGTTGTTAAATTGTTTATTTCTCTTTTCAAGTCTATCACTTTTTTCTTCATGTAATTTGGAGCTCTATTGTTAGATGCATATACATCTATATTGTTATGTTTGTTTTCTTGACTTGTTGATCCTTTTACCATATAAAGAGTTTTTTCTTTGTCTCTGGTAACAATATTTTTAATCTAGTAACAATTTTTTTTAAAATTTATAGCCACTCCAGCTCTCTTTTGGTTACTGTTGCATGGTGTGTCCTTTCTGTCTTTTACTTTCAACCTGTGTTTTTTAATCTAGAGTATATCTTGTAGGCAATAGTAATATGTAGTTGGATTATGTCTTTTTATTCATTTTCCCATTCTCTGCCTTTCGATTGAAGTGTTTGCTCATTTACATTTAATGTAATTACTGATAAAAGTAGGATTTATGTCTACCATTTTGCTTTTTGGTTTCTATGTTTTATGCATTTTTTTTTTGTTTACTCGTTTATTTGTAACGTCTTTTTCTGGTTTGAAGCTGCAATTATGTTACAAACTTTAAAACAGGGACATTATCCTGGATTAAGCAGCTCTTAAAAGTAGAAGCAGAAGGCAGAAGGATAGATCAGTGACATCTGAGGAGGAAGAAGAGGCAGAAGAGATTTGAAGTACTGACAAACCAGAAACTTGGTAGCTTACAACAACACAAGGTTATGCTCTTACAGTTGTGTCAGAAGTATAACATGGATCTCACCAGACTAATACAGAAGTGTTGACACAGCTGCATTCCTTTCTGGAGTCTTGATAATGGTTTAGATGCTGATGACTCTAAGTCTCATGTTGAAATGTAATCCCCAGTGCCAGTGTTGGAAGTGGAGCTTGGTGTGAGGAGTCGGGATCATGGGGGCAGATCCCTCATGGCTCCAATAGTGAAGTTCAGGTTGTTTAAGGATGTGTGGCATCTCCCTCCTCTCACACACACACACTCTTGCTCCTGTTCTCACCATGTGAGATGCCTGCTCCCCCTTTACCTTCCACCATGATTGAAAGCTTCCTGAGGGCGCTTCAGAAGCCAAGTGTATGCCAGTGCCCTGCTTGTATAGCCTGCAGAACCATGAGCCAATCAAACCTCTTTTTTTATATAAACTTCTTTTATTATCCTGTCTTATTCTGTCTTAAGTATTTCTTTACAGCAATGCAAAAACAGCCTAATACAAGTCTCTAGGGAAAAAAAAATCTATTTATTTGCCCATTCAGGTTGTTCACAGAATTCAGTGCTTTGTAGTGGTAGAACTGAGTTCCCTGTTTTCTTGCTGGCTACCAGCTAAGAGCCATTCCTAGCTTCTCTATGTTGCCCACGTTTTTTTGGCTTGTAGCCCCCTTACACCATCTTCAAAGACAGCAATGGTGGATCAAGTTCCTCTTACACTTCAAATCCCTTCTTCCCCTTCTTCCTCCTCAGATGTCACTGATCTACCCTTCTGCCTTCCGCTTTTACTTTTAAGAGCTGCTTAATCCAGGCTAATGTCCCTATTTTAAAATTTGTAACATAATTGCAACTTCAAATTTCCTTTTTCTACGTAACATACACGTATTCCAGGGATTATGGCATATCTTGGGTGAGTTACGGAAAAGGGACATGATTCTGCTTACCCTGCTAGAGATTAGATAACTTATGGATAAAGTTAGGAAAAGGAAGAACTGAAACTATAATGCAGTCCTTCTCCAGTGCTCTTTTCAACACATTTCTGATGCACAGTAATGTAATAATGTAACCACCAAACTGCCTATACAATCCCTTCAGGGACATTTTGGCCAATCTGCTACTTTTGAGACTAAAATGATAGACTGTTACAGCTGAAGGCACCTCAGTCCAGTCCCATTATTTCCCAGGTGATGAAAATGAGGCCCAGGGAAGTTAAGGTCCCACCCTCAGTTCCCAGAAAACTTAGAACCCAGCTTCTCCTGACTTCCAGTTTATATGATTTTTTTCTGACTTCCAGTTTATATGATTTTTTATTATAATTTTTTAGTTAAACATATATTCTCACAAGACATGTCATCTACTTAAATTAACCTTATACTACTTAACTATTAACAGCCAAGCAAAACTTGGCCCATAAACTTACATTATCCCTGTACTGTTAACCGCTTCCACCTACCTATGACTCTCTAACTTCATCACAATTAAATTTTGTTTCTTACAACTACTTGAGCCTTTATATAAACACAGATTTTTATATAGATTCCACTTCACAAAGGAATCAAAGCAGAAAGACTATATATATTTCATTTATTTTCTGTGTGCTGATTATTATTAAATCCCACCCAGAACAAATTCATTTATGATTTCTCTAAATTGTATATAAGGTTACTTATAACAAGCCAGAGAAATATATAGAGAAAAAGGCTGCTCATACCATTGCTCCACACTCCACCAGGAGTCAATCCTGTAAATTCTATTGGCTCTGAAATGGAAAGTAGTAGGAGGGCCACTTTATTGAAGCTGCTACATTTAGACCTGTCCTGACTAGATCATGCTAGACCAATATTACAGTCCATTTTCAGTCACTTGCACTTACAGAGCAGAGGCACATGGAACTCAAATGCCATTTCTGTTAAACTTCATGATTTATGATTTTTTATACCATACTGACATGAGTTTTTCTCTAGGCTAGAAATAAAATCAATATTTATGGAGCAGGAGACACTGGTGGCAGCCTAGTTTCCCATCCCTAATCTGCTCAGTCCAGGCCCAACCCACGAGACACCTGTCTGTCCCTCTAAAATCAGCTAGGGCTCACTTATGATTAGTTGTCCTCCTCGGCACTTGTTGGTCCCCTTGCTAATTATACCCCATAAATATTGGTTACATCTTGGACAACCCCCTCACATCCCAGAAGATTTCTCTAAAACCAGGATCAACAAAGTTGAGACCCAATGCTTTTCCTGCAGGATACTTTAAAATGTCTCTGTACACTTACTTGGTCCCATTTTTTCTCTTCTTCCTCAAAAGAACTGACATCTTTCTTCCTGTGCAATGCTATGAACATTACATGTTCACTTCATTCCCATCCATTTGTATCCATCACTTGCATATTCACTTCATTCCCATCCATTCCCTCCCCACACACCTTTTTTTAGACAGAGACTAACTTTGTCACCAAGCTGGAATGCAGTGATGAGATCTGGGTTCACTGCAATCTCTGCCTCCAGGGTTCAAGCAATTCTCCTGCCTCAGCCCCCTGAGTACTAGAACTGGAAGTGCACACCACCACGCCCAGCTAATTTTTATATTTTTGTAGTAGAGATGGGGTTTCACCATGTTGGCCAGAATGTTTTTGATCTCCCGACCTCATGATCTGCCCTCCTTGGCCTCCCAACATGTTGGGATTATAGGCGTGAGCTACTGCGCCCAGCCCATTTCCCTTTTTTTTTGAGACAGAATCCTGTTCTGTGCCCAGGCTGGAGTGAGGTAGCATGATCTCAGTTCACTGCAACCTCCACCTCCCAGGTTCTAGAAATTCTTGTGCCTCTAGAGATTCTCATGCTATACCCTGTAATTATAATACTTTAACTGTCATGTAACCCTGTAAAGCACAAAGTTATTAGAAAAATCATCATAATACTCATCTTGTAATCAAACCTCTCTTGAAAAATATTTTAAAACCTGATTAATAAAAATCTATGAAATTTAAACAAATAACAATTATTCCCTAAAAGCCACAATTTGGAGGCATCACACTACCCAACTTCAAACTATGCAACAGGGCTACAGTATCCAAAACAGCATGGTACTGATCCAAAAAAATAGACACATAGACCAATGGAACAGAATAGAGATCTCAGAAATAAGGCTGCACACCTACAACCATCTGATCTTTGACAAAGTTGACAAAAATAAGCAATGAGTAAAGGACTCCCTAGACATTAAATGGTGCTGGGATAACTAGATATGCAGAAGATTGAAACTAGACACCTTCTTTATACCATAAACAAAACTTAACCCATGATGGATCAAAGATTTAAATATAAAACCCAGCACTATAAAAACCCTGAAAGACAACCTAGGCAATACCATTTACAAACTATACATCTGACAAAGGTCTACCATCCAGCATCTATAAGGAATTTAAACAAACTTACAAGAAAAAAACTAACAACCTCATTTAAAAAGTGGGCAAAGGACATGAACAGACACTTTTCAAAAGAAGACATACATGCAACTAATAAACATATGGAAAAAAGGTCATCATCACTGATCACTAGAGAAATGCAAATCAAAATCATAATGAGATACCATCTCAGACCAGTCAAAATGGTTATTACTAAAAAGTCAAAAAATAACAGGTGCTGTCAAGGTTGTAAGGAACAGGAATGCTTATACACCGTTGGTGACAGTGTAAATTGTGGAAAACAGTATGAGATTCCTCAAAGACCTAAAAACATAACTACTGTTTGAACCCAACACCCCCATTACTGGGTATATACCCAAAGGAATATAAATCATTCTACCATAAAGACATATGCACAGGTATGTTCATTGCAGCACTATTCACAGCAGCAAAGACATGGAATCAACCTAAATGCCCATCAGTGATAGACTGGATGAAGAAAATGTGGTACATTTACACCATGGAATACTATGTAGCCATAAAAAATGAGGTCATGTCTTTTGCAGGAACAGGGATGGAGCTGGAGTCCATTATCCTTAGCAAAAATAATGCAGCAACAGAAAATCAAATACTGCATGTTCTAACTTGTAAGTGGGAGCTGAATGATGGGAACACGTGGACACATAGAGGGGAACAACCCACTCTGGGCCTACTGGAGGGTGAAGGTGGAAGGAGGGAAGGGGTCAGGAAAATAACTAAGGTACTAGGCTTGATAGTTGAGTAATGAAATCATCCATACAACAAACCCTCATGACACATATTACAAACCTGCACATGTACCCCTAAACTTGAAAGTGAAACAAAAGCCACAGTTAAAATTACTCATTTTTGTAACACCAAAATCCTTAGACATAAGAAAAATCAGAGGAGACTTAGAAAAATTAAAATTATGGAGAAGAACTAAAGGAAAGTAAATGTATGCTGCTCCTCCCCATCACTGTTTCTTAGGCCATTTGGGCAATCAGCTTACAATACTAATTATATCTGAGTTCTGTTAATTCTAGTCATAGAACAAAAAGTAAGGAAAAAAAAGCTTTTTCTAGAAAATGAAAGGGAATTGAAAAATGGCATAAGTATTGATAACTTCTAAAAACGGGGTATGTACAGAGAAATGTGGGTAATTCAAGTTGACAAAAATATATGAGTTTCAGGATTGAGCGCCAAGTCCCAAGTCATTAGTGTTGCCCACTGTGAAGTTCATTTGTGAGCTACAGTATTCAGATGCCTCCTCAACCACATATACACAGCATTACTGAGTCAGCTGGTATATGAAAGAAATATAGACTTCAGAGTCAGACAGTCTGGGTTCAAATCTTGGCTCTGTAACTTACTAGGCACATGATATGTGACTCTGGGCAGAACTCAGGCTCTTCACCTGCATAAAGGAGTTAATATCAACTTCAGAATATGGTTGTTAGAATTAAATGAGATAATGTATGACGCACCTAACACGATTTCCTTCTCCTCTTTGAAAAGCTCAGCCTGGGAAATGACAATTCCTGACATTAGAGGGTTAATAAGGAGACATTATTCTAAGCTACTGGTTTGGGTATAGGCATCCTGTCCCAGACAGCCCATCAGCCCCACTAATGGGATTTAAAACAGTTACTGCCTTTTCCTAAGTCACGTAATGATTTCTGGACAGCCTGAGAGGTCCATTATCTGCAGTCCATACTTCTGCTTTGTCTGGCGATAATGACTTCTTAGCACAACAGAAGGGTCGCGGTCTTCCACTTCCTGCTGCACCACTGTGCAAAGGACCCTTGTTGAAGTCAAAGACAAATTGTCCATCCCACCACAGACACCAGTGGTCTGTGAAATGCCACCCACTGACTGCCACAATAGCTCCTGGGAAGTTGTCCTCTAAGGCAAGGGTGCCCTCTAAGGAGTTTCCTGGGGGAATGTGAATATGATAGATGAGTGCTTTCCGGTGAGAAAGTGAGATCCCAGCATCCCCAGAGGGCATCTGAGGTTGATGTCGAGGTGCCAGGAACCTCCCCAGCCTCTGAGTTGCTGTCTCACCCCACATGGTTCTTACAAGCTGCCTGCAGAGCCCAAGGGCAAGAAAAACTAACACATTTTAAAAGACTCCACAAAACTCTGATTTAAAAATCCGTGCTTAGATGTGATAATTAACTAAGGTTACCATTAAGATTTTTTTCTTTCTGTATTCTCTGTATTCTTTATCTTACTGTTTTTATCTTATTATATACAAGTTGCCTCAAATCCTGTTTATAAGTAGGCAAGATATAAATCCTGAATAAGTAAAACAAATGTGATAATAAATTAAAGGACTTATACCAGGCTTGAGCAGATCCCAAAAGAATTGTTAGCATTAACAAGGAGGGAACCTCTCATTCAAATTAAGAAAGATATAACTCATTCTGCATTGTGCTTTGTCAAATGAATGCTAATGTAAGACTCAGAATGAAAGGAAAAGAATGCACTTGGTTGTGGTGATAAAATGGATATAAATAAATTTTTTAAACTGATTTGAACATAGAAGAAGAACTTTCTACTACAATTAAGACAGCTACCTAGAAAATATTCTCAACTGACTGTTTAATTCAAGGTAAATATCAAATTTACTAAACATTGTCTCATTTTGATTTAGCAAACAAACTGTAAAGTTTTAAAACATTTACCTGCTGAAGTTGTATCAAATGCTGATTCAGTTTAAATGTACATTGTTACAATCATTTTGGAAAGCAATCTGGCATCATGTTGTAAGTGCCTGAAAATATTCATTCCTTTTCTGGGACTCTATCCTAAAAAATAAATCCCAAATTCAGTAAGAAGTTGTACAGAATGACACAATGACAAAAAAAATAGAAACAAGCTAAAAATGTTCTACTATAGGTAAATAGTTACATAAATTATGTCATATCTATGTGATGAAATAGCATTAATCCTTAAAAATTTTTAGTTAATACAGGAAAAAAACTGAAAATAGAATTTAAAGTGTATGTACATTATATGATCAACTATGTAAAACAGAGAGAAGTACCAAAAAATAGTAGTAACTAGAGTTATGGAAAATTTAATTTTATTAAAAACATATTTCTAACATATTCAAGTTATCTATGTGAGTACGTAGTATATTTATGATCTGGAAAAATAATATTTTATTTTTGAAAAATAAGTAAATGGGATTAGTTTACCAAAGGAAAAAAAATCACTTTTTACTGATTGACATAATCTGTGCAGTCTTGGTCACCAGGCATTCTGGGTTCAGAAAAGGAATAACCAAGCAGAGGAAAGGGAAGTTAGCCAGGAGTGTGAGGGACCTGGTTGGAAGGATCTCCCCACCCCGGAGTACTGGCCCCAAAATGGATGATCAGTTCCAAATCACTGCATCCAGGGCGGGGTGAACTTACGTCTGAGCAAGAGAGTCTAATTTGGTCAGTAGAGCAGTAGTATTGCTCAACTAGGAACAACTATGACCAGAAAAAAAAAGTCAAACAATTGAAACTGACTGGAAATGATACAGATGATATAATTAGTAGGCAAAGATATGAAAAGTTGTTATCACTATAGTACATCTATTCAAGAAGCTAGAAGAAAGATTGAACATACTAAAGGGAACCATGTGGAAGATTTTTAAAGGCCTAAGTCAAAATTCTGGAGATCAACACTACAAGGTCTGAAAAGAAAAATTCTGGAATGGATTAACAGTATATTAGACATTGCAGAAAAAAAGATTAGTGGACTTAAAGGCACAGTAGTAGAAACTTTGCAATATAAAATTCAGAGAGAAAAATCAAGGCTGTAAAAAAAAAAAAGAAAAAGAACAGAACCTCACGGAGCTGCAGCACAACTTTGAGTGGCCAATATACATGCAATTGAAGTTACCAAAAACAGGAAAAGGAATGAGACAGAAAAGTATCTAAAAAAGTAATGGACAAAATTTTTTCAAATCTGATGAAATCCATAAACCTTCCAAACACAGATGCTTCTCAAATTACAATGGAATTATGTCATGGTAAACCCATCATAAGCCAAAAATATTCTAAGTTGAAAATCCACTTAATACCAGGATAAACCCATTGTAAAGTTGAAAAAGTACAAGTCAAACCATTATAAGTCAGGTACCAGCTGTAATTCAAAAGCAGTTCAACAAACCATAAGCGCAAGGAAAATGAAAAAGACTACACCAAGGCACATTATAATTACTTCAAATTGCTATTAAAGAATAAACATGTTAAAGCATTCAGAAAAGAAAAAACGTGTACAGGAACAAAGATAAGGAAGACAGCAAATTTCTTGCTAGAAACAACACAAACCAAAGACCATGAAAATAATAATATCTTCAGTGTACTTTTAAAATATCAGTCTAGAATTCTATACACAGTAAAAATAACTATTCAAAAAGAAAACAAAGACTTCTTCAGACATACAAAAGCTTATACCAGGATAATTATATCAGATAGAAATTTGAATCCACATGAAAAAAAGAGAGCACCAGATATACAGAGATTAACATAAAAGAACATTTTCTTATTTCTAAGCCTCTTTAAAAATAATTGACTGCTTAAAGCAAAAATGAAAGTGATGTATTGTTAGGTTTATAATGTATGTAGAAATAAAATGTAAGACATCAATAACACAAAGTCTAGAAATGAAGAAATGGAAGTATACTGTTATAAGGTTTTTATACTATAAGTAAGATCTGGCATTCAATATGAAAGGTGTGGCATCTCTAATCTATCTCTATTAACCCTAAATCAATCATTAAGTTAACAAATCTTTATAGCCAAAAGAATAACAAAGGAGATAAAATTGAGTCTTAATATTTAATCCAAATGGATGTAAATTAAGACAATAAATGAAAATAAAGAAGAGATTAAAAATAGACAAATGGGCAAGGTGGTAAATTTAAAGCCAGCTGCAGTAATAGTCACACTAAACATAAATGACCTAAATCCTCCAGTTAAGAGGTAGCAATTGTCAGACTGGCTTAAAAATCAGGAGTCAAATATAAAGTCACAAACAGGTTAAAAATAAAAGAATTGGGTATATAGTATGCTAACACTGATTAAAAGAAAGTTGAAGTGGCCATATTAATATCAGACATAGTAAATATTCTTGCTTTTTAGAGCAAACAATACTAACAGTAATAAGCAGGATCATTTTCTGCTGATAAGAGGGTCAATTCATTAAATGGACATAACAATTATAAATGTGTAGGCACCTAATGACAAACTCCAAAATGTAAGAAATAAAAACTGATAAAATCACAAGGAGAACTAGACAAATCACAATCGTGGGCAGAGATTTCAAAATTCTCTCTCAATAGCTGGTAGATTTTATGAACAGAAAATTAGTAAGGATATTAAAGGCTTGACACAGACTATCAACCAATTGACATAAGTGAAAATTACAGACCATTGCACCCAACACCAACAGAATCACTTTTATGTTCACACAAAACATTTACAAAATAAGCCCATAATCCCTGGGACATAAATCAAGTCTTAGTAAAATTAAGAAGTGTATTAGTTTGTTGTCATGCTGCTAATAAAGACATACCCAAGACTAAGTAATTTATGAAGGAAAGAGGTTTAATTACTCACAGTTTAGCATGACTAAGGAAGTCTCAGGAGACTTACAATTATGGCAGAAGGTGAAGGGGAAGCAAAGCACCTTCTTCATAAGGTGGCAGGAAGGAGAAGTGCTCAGTGAAGGGGGAAAGAGCCCCTTATAAAACCATCAGATCTTGTGAGAGCTCACTCACTATCATGAGAACAGCATGGAATAAACTGCCCCCAAAAGTCAACATGTGGAGATTATAATTCAAGATAAGATTTAGGTAGGGACACAAAGCCTAACCATATCATTCTGCCACAGCCCCTCTCAAATCTTACATCCCTTTTACATTTCAAAACCAATCATGCCTTCTGAACTATCCCCCAAAGTCTTAATTCACGCCAGCATTAACCCAAAAGTCCAAATCCAAAGTCTCATATGAGACAAGGCAAGTCTCTTCCACCTATGAGCCTGTAAAATCAAAAGCAAATTAGTTACTTCCTAGATATGATAGGAGTACAGGTATTAGGTCAATACACCCATTACAAATGGGAGAAATTGGCCAAAACAAATGGGCTACAGGCTCCATGGAAGTCTGAAATCCAGCCAGGCAGTCAAATCTTAAAGCTCCAAAATGATCTTCTCTGACTCCATTTCTCACATCCAGATTACACTGATGCAAAAGGTAGGTTCCCATGGCTTTGGGTAGCTCTGCCCCTGTGGTTTTGCAGGATGCAGCCCCCTTCCTGGCTGCTTTCACAGATTGGATTTGAGTGTCTGCAGTTTTTCCAGGTGCACAGTTAGTGGCTGTACCACTCTGGGGTCTGGAGGATAGCAGTCCTCTTGTCACAACTCCACTAAGCAGTGCCCCAGTGAGGACTCTGTGTGGGGGCTTCCACCCTACATTTCCCTTCTACACTGCTCTAGCAGAGGTTCTCCATAAGGGCTCCACCCCTGCAGCAAACTTCTGCCTGGACATCCAGGCATCGCCATACATCCTCTGAAATCTAAACAGAGATTCCCAAACCTCTATTCTTGATGTCCATTTACCCACAGGCCCAACACCATGTGTAAGTTACCAAGGCTTGGGGCTTGCACCCTTGAAACAACAGCCCCAGCTATACCACAGCCCCTTTTTGGAATGGCTAGGATGCAGAGCACCAAGTTCTTGAGGCTGCTCTTGAATGGAGCAGTGGGGCTTTAAGCCCAGCCCACAAAACCACTTTTTTCTTCTAGGACTCTGAAAGGGACTGCCATGAAGACCTCTGACATTCCCTGGAGTCATTTTCCTCATTGCCTTGGTGATTAACATTTGGCTCCTTGTTACCTATGCAAATTTCTGCAGCAGGCTTGAATTTCTCAGAAAATGGGTTTTTCTTTTCTGTCACATTGTCAGGCTGAAAATTTTATAAATTTTTATGCTCTGCTTCCCTTTTAAACATAAGTTCCAATTCCAAATCATCTGTTTATAAATACATAAAACTGAATGCTTGTAAGAGCACCCAAGTTACCCCTTGAACACTTTGCTGCTTAGAAATTTCTTCCACCAGATATCCTAAATCTTATCTCTCAAGTTCAAAGTTCCACAGATCTCTAGATCAGAGGTCAAATGCCACCAATCTCTTTGTTAAAGCATAGCAAGAGTCACCTTTGCTCCAGTTCCCAACAAGTTCCTCTTCATCTGAGACCACTTCAGCCTGGATTTTATTGTCCCTATCATTATCAGCATTTTAGTCAAAACCATTCTCTAGGCAGCTTCAAACTTTCCCACATCTTCCTATTTTCTTCTGACCCCTCCAAACCTTTCCAACCTCTGCCTGTTGCCAAATTCCAAAGTCACTTCCACATTTCTGGGTATCTTTATAGCAGCACCCCACTCCCTGTGGTACCAATTTACTATATTAGTATTTTTCATATGGCTGTAAAGAACTGCCTGAGACTGAGTGATTCATAAAGGAAAGAGGTTTAATTGACTCACAGTTCAGCATGGCTGGGGGAAACCTCAGGAAACTGACAATCATGGCAGAAGGTGAAGAGGATGCAGGGCACCTTCTTCACAAAGCAGCAGGAAGGAGAAGTGCTGAGCAAAGTGAGGAAGAGCTCCTTATAAAACTATCAGGTCTCATTAGAACTCACTCGCTATCATGAGGACAGCGTAAGGGAAACCACCACCATGATTCAATTACATCCACCTGGTCTCTCCCTTGACACATGGCGGGGGGTCTAAGGATTACAATTCAAGATGAGGTTTGGGTGGGTACACAAAGCTAACCATATGAAAACCTGAAAATGTCATAAAATGAATAGAAAGATCATAGAAAATGCCTATAAAGCAGAATCCTTGCAGATTATACCTACTTAATTTTGTCTGGGCAACAGTATACCATCAGCAGATGAATCCAATGCCAAGTTCAATTAAAGGTTATACCAACATATAGGCATTTTTTAAAGGCCTGGTTGAATTTCTTTCAGCTTCTAAAGCCATACTGACTTACCTGATTGTTAAATCACCTAGAAAACCTAAAATAATGACACAGACCAACAGGAAGAATTTACAACTACACCATATGAAAACTTGATTATACGTTTGCCTACTTAGGTTCATAAAGAGCAAATGTAACTGGCTTTTCCCACCAGTTTTCCAAAAGTATAAAATTTTTATACTCATATAAATATGGAAGAAAAAAGAGACAAGAACACATGAATAAAATAACTGGAAAGTTGATTTTATTTTATAACAGAAGGACTACAAATCATGTGCTATCTAAAACATAAATGGAACATTTAAACTTTCAAGTATGTCTGAAATCTATAAAGTTGTAGTCAGGTCTACCATTGGCAAACCACAAGTACTTTATGTGACACTGGGACAGAGGCACAACAATCCTTTACACTTGGAATACTAGGCCTGGCTGCTGATGTAATGGGGAACAATGATTAAACTATCAATCAAACATATTTTTTAAATGTGTTGCATGTCATAGCCAGAGATTTGAAACCCAAGACAAAATCTGGTGTTAGTTACAACAGAGATAAATTGGGTGGTCTCTTGGTACACAGATGATCACAAAATCAGCATAATGTGGAAATCAATTCAAGGACTATTTTCTTCATCTCTGCTCATGAAGATTCCAAATTAATAAAAGTATTGTTGCAGATTTATGAGCCATGGCTCTGCAAAGTGTTTTATGCTATTCTCTAGGTTATTTACTATGTTACCATGTTTCAAAGCAAAATCATTTAAGTGAGTTCCATTCTTTATCTGTACCTAAATATCTTTACTTTTTAAACAATTGAATTCCTGGTTATTTTTTCCAGATGCACAGCACTTCCAAACTTTAAGACCAACAACAACAACATTTCATTCCAGAACCATCTGGAAAGCCAGAAGAAATGGGATTGGTCTCAGTGCCAATTCTCTCTAGAGCCTATTTTATGCTCACTCGCATCCAACTGAACATCCTTCCCTATATGGGAATGTTTAATTGAAATATTACAAGATCCCATGTGATCACTTCCTCCTCAACTTTGTTTCCAGGGAAAACTCTTTCTCTGTACTTAAATGTTGTAGACTGCATATCATGAAAGGAAAGCACATATGATTCTCTTTATGTTACAGCTGCCAGAAACCAAATCCAAATTGTCTTGCCTGAGTATCATAATCTGTTTGGCCTTGGTGCCTAAAAGGAGGGAAATTTTCTCTTTCTGAAATACGACCTGTTTCTTAGCAGGTATTCTATTTCTATGTGAAAACCACTGTAACACCTTTTAGAAGTAGGTAAAATGTAAAACTAAAGTCAATGTAACAAAACACAAATACTAAATGCTATTTTGTCTGGGCACAGTGGCTCACACCTATAATCCCAGCACTTTGGGAGGCCGAAGCAGGCAGATCATTTGAGGTCAGGAGTTCGAGAGGAGCCTGGGCAACACAGTGAAACCCTGTCTCTACTAAAAATATAAAAAGTTAGCCAGACATTGTGGCATGCACCTGTAGTCCCAGCTACTTGGGAGGCTGAGGCTGGAGAATCACTTGAACCTGAGGCAGAGGTTGCAGTGGGTCAACATTGCACCACTGCACTCCAGCCTCAGTGACAGAGCATAACTCCATCTTAAGAAAAATAAAATGATATTTCATGTTTATAACTATACAGAAACTTTTATTCATGCCACAAATACTTCACATTGGTTATTATGTGACAGGTACTGTGTTAAGTGCTCATATATGGAAATGAACAAAACTTGGTTCCTACCTCAAGAGACTCATAGACTAGAGGAGGACTCACAAAGAAAGTGAAATTTCTATGGATGGTTGTAGAGCTCCCACAAAAAGAAAAGTGCTTTAAGGATTCAAATGTCGCATTTCATCTAAAGCCACAAAACCCTTAGAAAGGCAGTTACTGCAAGTAATGGCATCTTTCTGCTTTGGCCTCCAGTTATTTACCAAACTTTAACACTCTCTTCTAGTCAACATCTATTAACCTCTCCTCACATGTAGACCAATAGCTGAATTTCAAGTATTCTGATGCAATCCTCATATCCAGATCACGTGTCTCATGTTTCAGAAATGCAATCACTAGATGCATTTATTTCTACTTTCACACCAACTTAGGTGGGTTTCCCACCCAAAAAGCATTCCAGCCTCCTCCTCCTCATCTCTTCATCCATCTAAATCTTAAATAATCCTCAAGGCCCAGAGTAAGCACCACTTCTTCCTTGCCATAACTTCTGTTATTATAATTCCCTACCGTCTCTTCTCTCTGAACTCCTGGAGCGCTTGTGGTAAATTAGACCCACTTTTACCTCCAGTTGTTTCCTATATAGTAGTTTTACCTCTTCAAGTAAAAAATTCCTTCAGGAACCACATGCTCCAATAATGCTAAGAATACACAAACGCCACCAAAAAATAGAGTAATCCTAATTGAGGTGGAAAATGAGGTCAAATGAGACTATAATTTTTCTAAGGTAACGGGACTAAATAACAATGTCATTAATAGCTACCATTTATCAAGGAGTGACCTAACAAGTTCTATGTGATTCAAAATGAAAACAAAAATATATCCTGGATTCTCTAGCTTTTGAGCAAGCATTTATATCACATGTTTTACTTAACTCTACCATATTATTGTGATAACAAGTTTTATTTATTATCTACTTTGTGCCAAGAAATGTATATCAACAATTTCACTTTATCTTCATAAAACCATATGCAGTAAATATAATTACCATCCCTCACAAAGGTTAAAAGCATTTGCCCATGAGCTTATTGCATGAGGTTGAGCCAAGATTCTAAACAAGGTCTGTCTGACTGAAAATCTTTTGTTCTTTACCATTCTGTATTTGAATTACCAAATAACAAACAAATAAAAAACTCCATTGTTGCATCAATTCATCTGTGCATAAAAAGTGTAGGAGACTTGTTTATCCATTTCAGACTATATACCCAGCTCATACCTAGGTCCACATTATGTAGCACAAACTGGAAAGTTTACAATTTTCCGTAAAATTTTAGTTCTGAGAGATGTAAATCTCCCAATTATGTAGCATTTGTAAAAATTGTATAATTAGTCTTTTGAGCAGCTCAGGCTCACTGGACAACTAACAAAGATACTTTGCATTGTACAGTTCCTAATCCCACACCTGGCAATTCCATACTAAATTATTTTACTATACTATTGTTTGCTTCTTGTGTTTTGTTGTTTAATTTGTTTAGATAAGCTGATAGCAGATTCTTTTTATTTCAGCCTGCAAAGCTCATTCCTTTGCCTTTTTCCTCTGGCCAAATCATTGCATCTATTTAATTGTGCATGTTTGGAGGTTGTTTTTCCCATACCAGTTGCTAGTTAAACAAGTGGTACAATAATTACCATCAAAATGTGGAAATTTATATAGAATGCATTTCTTCTACATATGCACACATTTTGTTAATGCAAGTGGTAATTATTTACTTATTTATCATCACTAGTGCCTGAAAGTCATTTGGTCCTTAATTACTTCCTAATTATCCAGATCCTTATTTCTTTATAAAGACTGACTTGAAAACAGCAGTTCAATAGCTCAGACATTTTACAACTAACATTGATTTCTCCTCCCTCCTCATTTATTGATGGGCCATTCTGCCACTTGTATTTCTTTTTCCACGATAAAATTATAAATGAGCATGCTTATTCCTTTTTTATATATATACTTCAAGTTCTGGAGTACATGTGCAGAATGTGCAGGTTTATTACACAGATATACACGTGCCATGGTGGTTTCCTGCACCCATCAACCCATCATCTACATTAGGCATTCCTCCTAACGTCATCCCTTTCCCACCCAGCCCCTGACAGGCCCCGGTGTGTAATGTTCCCCTCTGTGTCCATGAGCATGCTTATTCCTTTTAATTCCTTCAGTTAGCCTCTTCATTTTCTTTGCTTCTTTTGGCTGTAATAGTTCTACTGAGATTCTCTGGTTTGAATCCTTCCCTGTGATCCATTTCAAGAAAATGTTCCTTTCAGTTTTAAACTTCACTCTTGCATGTTCTATATATGTCATGGCCCTTCCACAACATTATGCTGCCAAGTAATCATTTTAGCACATAAACTTCCTCAGTTCATGCCAACTTACACACTATCATCTTTTAAAGTTCTCTTTGTTCTCTTTGTAGCTTTAACATAGGCAAAAGTTGCAGATACTCTACCACATATATTTTGACAGAAAAATAAAACATATTCGTCAATGAATAGCATATGTATTTACCTCCAGTAGCCTGGGGAAAACAGAAACAATCAGAATAGTTCTATAAATAGAAGCTTCATCAGTTCAATCTCTTCAAAATTTCCACAAACACAGCCATTCTGCCCAAGGTAAGATTCTCTTCCATGATTTGCTTCATCCGTAGCACAAGACCCTTATTTATCCTTCATTCTTCTTCCAAGCTCCAATTTGTGCTTGAAAATGTATAATAATCTCTGCCTGATGAAATGGAAAGGGAAATCACATTTCCACTTAAATAGCAGAGAACAATCCTTTAGTGACATCGACACCTTGGGTGATAATTTTTTTTCATGTACTACTTTTCGAAAGTGATCTTTATCCTGCTTCTAAGTATCCTAAAATAATAAAAACACAAACCAAAAAAAACTATAATTTTAAACTTAACCCATGGTACAAGATGTGACAAAGTAAGACACTGTATTCATTTCCTATTGCTATTATAACAAATTGCCAAAAACATGGTGGCTTAAAACAAAACAAATTCATTATTTGGCAGTTCTAGAAGTCAGAAGTCTAAAATGGATCTCATTGAGCTAAAGTCAAGGTGGCAGCAGGACTGTGTTCTTTCTGGAGGCTGTAGACAGAGAAAAATCTGTTTCCTTACCTTTTCTAGCTTCTAGAAGATGTCCACAGATTTAACTCCTGGCCCCCTCTCATCTTTAAAGCCAACAATGGGTGGATGAACTTCACACACTGCACCATTCTGACAGTGACTCTCCTTCCATCTTTAACCTATAAGGAGCCTGTGATTACATTAAGTCCACCTAGATAATCCAGGATAATATACCTGTCTCAAAGTCAGCTGATTAACAACTTTAATTCCTCCTTGCCATGTAATTTAACAGTTCACAGGTTCTGGAAAGTAAGATGTGAACATCTTTGGGAAGAGATTTTCCTATTACAGTATTATGAATAAATGTATCATTAACAAACAAACAGAACCTGCGTTTTCAAATTAATGTCATCTCCTTCAAAGTAGTCCCACTTGGGGAGACTACATACTTTCTAATCCTGCTGAAATTATTAAAGAGGTTCTCTTTCTTGGTGCTGTCTGCAAATTCAATGGAAAATTCTTTGACTATCTATACATTCATCAAATTTTTATGCATTTAAATACGAACTTGCATTTGAACAGAGCCAAAAGTCATATTAAAGCAAATGTATTGACTATTGTAAATAATCAAGTTAAAAAGTGTCACTTTGAGTCAAAAACAAGATAAAACCAATGAAATAATGAGATTGATTTTTTTTCAGCAGACTGACTTTTCTTGTAAACAATAACGTTATAATAGTCATCAGAATAACAAAAAGCTAACTGGTAGCCAGTACTATTCTAGGAGTTTTACTTGAATTATCTTATACCTGTGAGGTAGGTACTATTATGAACTCCATTTTATATGAGTTTTAAAAGTAGAGAGTTTAAATAACTTCTTTAAGCTTACCAGCTAGAAAGTGGAGGAGCAGGATTCCAGCCCAAAGAATCTGCTCCTAATCCTGTCACCAGCAACATACCTACACAATTATTCCTATTTTCTTTGCACCTAACTTCCCACCACAACCCTCCTTTTACTTTCACAAATATTTGTTCTATAATTTCATTCTCTAGTTTAAAGACACAGAAGCTCCCTATTGACAAATAGATATTTTTAAAATATATATTTTATTGGGTTTTAAGTTTTGGGGTACTTGTGAAGAGACATGCAAGATTGTTGCATAGGTACATTCATGGCAATGTGGTTTGCTGCCTTTCTCCTCATCACCTAGTTCTACACCACAGACTCCAGTGTGTGATGCTCTCCTCCCAGTGTCCATGTGTTCTCATTGTTCAACACCCGCCTATGAGTGAGAACATACGGTGTTTGATTTTCTGTTCTTGTGTCAGTTTGCCGAGAATGGTGGTTTCCAGGTTCATCCATGTCTCTATAAAGGACACGAACTCATTGTTTTTGATGGCTGCATAATATTCTGTGGTATATATGTGCCACATTTTCCCTGTCCAGTCTATCATCGATGGGCATTTGGGTTGGTTCCAGGTCTTTGCTATTGTAAACTGTGCTGCAATGAACATTTGTGTGCATGTGTCCTTATAGTAGAACAATTTATAATCCTTTGGATAAATACCCAGTAATGGGATTGCTGGGTCAAATGGAATTTCTATTTCTAGGTCCTTGAGGAATCGCCACACTGTCTTCCACAATGGTTGAACTAATTTACACTCCCACCAACAGTGTAAAAGTGTTCCTATTTCTCCACATCCT